>JAFFST010041869.1:85471-96765 GCA_022414735.1 Noturus placidus | reverse complement strand
GGGGGGGGGGGGGGGGGGGTGAGCTGTTGAGTTCTGAGGAACTGGTATAATGTAGGAATTTGTGTGCAGTGTAATTTGGATTAAAAGAGTTAAAATCCAAACGCAGCACTATAGTAAGTGTGTCCTGCTTTTTTCTCTTTGCTTGACTCGTCTTTTGTTAATTATTCAGTTCTCTGTATTATTCATCAGCACTCTGATTAGATCCTCACTGATATTTGCTTTTCAGTGAGTTTTTAGCTCTTTTTTAAGTTTAAAATGAGTAATTGCACTGATTCGACACCCAGGATACCTGCTACCAGGCTGATACCAGCAAAACAATATGGTGGACTGGATATCGGAGGTTTGGGGGTTCGGTCCTGCTCTGTTTGTGCGGAGTTGGCATGTTCTCGCTGTGCTCTAAGGGTTTCCTCCGGGTACACCAGTTTCTTCCTCCAGTCCAAAGACATGCGTTTGTAGACTGATTGGCATTTCTAGATTGTTTGTAGTGTGTGATTGTGCCCTGTGATGGGTTGGCACCCTGTCCTGGGTGCCCTCTGTCTTGTGCCCCGAGATAAGCTTCAGGCTCCTTGTGTGCCTGTGTAGGATAAGCGGTACAGAAAATGGATGGATGGATAGACTCTCCTCTCTGGTGCGGTCAGGGAAGCACTTCCTCTCGTTGAAGACCAACATAGAGAGTGCAAAGAGGCGCTTCTTCCCAAAGGCCATTTGGGCCCTTGACCAGGACAACACATAGGACTAGCCCTTAGACCTGGATTTGTTTGAACATCACCCACACCCCTACATTCCTATTAATACATTTACATTTACATTTATTCATTTAACAGGCGCTTTTTTCCAAAGCGACTTACTTACTTGAGAGCACATTCACACACCAATGGTAGCAGAGCTGCCATGCAAGGTGCTAGCTTGCCATCGGGGGCAACTTAGGGTTCAGTGTCTTGCCCAAGGACACTTCGGCATGGGATCACCCGGGCCGGGATTCGAACCACCAACCCTACGATTAGTGGATTAGTGGACAACCCGCTCTACCGACTGAGCCACAGTCGCCCGCACACTACACACTTATTACCTTATGTTTATAAATATTTATTATACATGTTAGCGATTTTCACTGCAACTACCTCAGCCTGATGTTGCACAGCATTGCATCACACATAAAACTGCATATACTGTATCTGCACTTTATTTCAAATATACTCTATACTGTTGTGGCCATCTATCTTTTATTTATTTATTTATTTTATTTTTTTAAATATCCTTTAAATGATATTTTCCATACTTTTTCCTTTTATAAACCAGTGAATTCTGGTTTATGTAAATTGTGTTTTTATGCCACGGACATTGTACTGGATGGGATACCAATGCATCGCACCGCACGATCACACACATTCACACACAGTTTGTAAATACCAGTCAGCCTACAACTCGTGTCTTTGGACTGGTGGAGGAAACCCGGAGGAAACCCCCAGAACACACAAACTCGGCAGACACGGAGTGGACGTGGGATTTGAACCCCTAACCCAGGAGGTGCGAGGCAAACATACTAATCACTAAGCCACCATGCCCCCAGAGCCTGTTTCATATAGAATTTAATAAAGGCACAAGGCACAGTGGGTAGCATTAATTCCTGACACCTACAGGGTTCCGTGTTCAATCCGGAACTTGGGTTTGAGTCCGTGTGTTCTCCTCCTGTTTATGTGGGTTTCCTCTAGAAACCTGACCGTAGGTGGACTGGCTGATCTAAATTGTCCCGGTGTTTGAGTACTCCGTGTGAGTGTGTTCCTGGGATATCCACTGTGACCCTGACCAGGATGAAGCACCTACTAGAGATGAATGAACAGATTAAAACTTGGTAATGAAAGCAATATGGATAATTCCAGGCAAGCTTGGAGGAGGGTGTTGGTTCGGTGTGTTGCAGCTGTTGGGTGTACAGGAGGTCCGAAGTACATGTTGTAACACTTTTCACAGTGCAGAACTTCTGATCTGCTTCCTGCCTTTCGTATCATCCTTTCCGTTACACTGCTGATTTGGCAGAATAGGATGTCCGTTCCCACAGGAAGTGTGAAACTCGTGCGAGACGCTCGCTGCATAATCAGCATGTGTTCACGCCAGTCGCACAGCGCTTCAACAGCAGTCTCTCGCATGTCTAACATTCAAGCACAAAGTCTGAGATTTTTATGTATTGAGAGGCTTATTGTGTTCATGGATAAAAGCTGATGCTCTTCCACTTTACAACATGTCTCGTTTCTTTGAACGTTCACAGGAAGGAATTTCATGTTCAAATAAAAATGACATCAGTTTCCTTATTCATCAGTGATCTGTAGCACAAATATCTGGGTGGAGTGTGTGCGTAAAGTTCAGCGGCATATTTGAATAACCAATCACATCGATATCAATTTTCCACTAAAATGAGAAATTCCACTGATTTTTGAGAATACAAATTCAGGCGAGTCAGGTTAATCACATGCTGGGAAGGGGGGAGTGGGGAAGGGGGCGGGAGAAGCAAGGAATGTTTCATGATGTGTGTGAAAACGTTTTACATTACATTTCCTGTGTGTTACAAATGTGTGCCATGAGGATGTTCTGATTATGAATTAGTCTGACATCAGTAATGTAATGTGCGTTTCTGTCTGTTGTTTCAGGATATGAAAGGACTGAGGACGCATCGGAGAAGACGTCTCTTGCTGACCAGGAGGACGCCCGGCTGATCTTCATTAACCAGCCTCAGTTTACAAAGTTCTGCTGTAACCGTGTCAGGTAAGACGGAGCCAAGAGATTTCCTTCCCCTGGTTCATGGTAACGAATGTTCCCCACTTCATTATGTCAGGCTTTGCGTCTTCACTAATAACGAATCCGCAGAAAAAGTAGCCGTAGTACATCTTCCAGAGAGGAAGAGCACAGAATGTGTACGGATTGTAATTATCATCATTTAAGATTGACCTGAGGCTGTAGTTTTCTCTCTCACTGCCCCAAACACTCGGCTTGGTTAGTTCAGTAAAGGGTTAAATACGGTCTGCTTTTGTCCACACTAACACACTGCACTGCAGTAGAGGGAGAGAGAGACGAGCGGGGGGCATTTATAGAGATACAGGCAGAGAAAAACAAAGTGACAGAGAGACAGTAAGACAGAGAGACGTACAGAGTCAGACAGAGAGACACGGACCGAGAGAGATGCAGAGTCGGACAGAGAGACACGGACCGAGAGAGATGCAGAGTCGGACAGAGAGAGAGTCACAGAGACACCGATGGAGAGACATGCGGACACACAGAGACAGAGACTCAAATAGAGAGGCACAGACCGAGAGAGATGCAGCTTCTGATAGAGAGACACTGACACAGAGAGACACGGAGTCGGATCAAGACAGACACAGAGAAACGGACAGAGAGACACTCGGACAGACACAGAGAGACAGTAAGTCGGTGAGATATAAGCATAGTGTTGTTGACACAAATGACTTTTACCCTGGGAGCAGAGAAGGACAACATGTATTAAATGCGCACACGCAGAGTGAGAAAATATAATTTTAGCAAAGTGTGTGACTGTGGGCGTTGGCTCGAGAACATCGGGTGAGTGTGCGACATGGAACAGAATCAGAAAGTTCCTCTTTAAAATACAGAACTATTTAAGTGGGCCTGAGCTCGGAATTTGTGTCTGACAAGGAAAGTGATAAAACACTTTCCTTGTCAGAGACCCACGTGCGCGCACACACACACACACACACACACACACACACACACACACGGTGCTGTGTAGGTGAGTTTTTATTTTCACTTCTTGCTGCTTCTTGCTGCCCATGAACTGAAGAGTGTGGCATCGTGTGGCAACTGCATCGTCCTCATGAACTGAAGAGTGTGGCATCTTGCTCCTCATGCTTCATGGCTAAAGCTAGCAGAACATTGCCGATCTGTGTGCTGATTACAGCTTCACATACAGAGAACATCAGAGTTTTAAAACTCTTCATTTATTATTCTCTCTAATGGACTTTTACCCATCACACACCCAGTCCATCATGTGTAGGGGTTTGAAATGTTCACAGTATCACAGGGGAAATTTAAAGTCAAAATTTATTACGGAATGTTTTTATAAAACGTTTGTGTGTGCGTGTGTGTGTGTGTGTGTGTGCGTGTGTGTAACAAAAACCAAAAGGAAATAAAAAAATCAAATCCCCTAATTGTTCATTGTGCTGGATCAGATTTCCATGCATATGTCTGTAAATCAGAGAAGGGAGTGTCTATAAAAAATTCCATGTAAGTTTCATTCCACTAAAGTGCTTAACTTCTATTATACAACCCCAATTCTGAAAAAGTTGGGACAGTGTGGAAAATACTAATAAAAACAAAGAGGAGTGATTTGTAAGTGTATTTTGACTTGTATTTAAACAAAAAAACATATATAGACAGAGTATTTGATGCTATACCTAATCAACTGCATAGTTTTTTGAAGATGAACGTTTATTTTGGAATTGATGCGTGCAACACGTTCCAAAAAAGTTGGGACTAATTTAGGACTAATAGGGTTGTGAAATAAGAAGGTGACGTGAAACAGGTGAGGCAATCGTCTAATCATAGTCAAAAAGTAGCTTTGGTCATAACCCAGATTCTCCCATGTGTGCTCAGTGAGTCAAGCTGCACATTCAGGTAAGCCGTGCAACTAGTGACCAGACTCCAATGACTCCACTCTTTATTTAGCACATTTCTCCAGGTTTGTTTCACTTGTGTATACTAGCGTACTAAATAGTATGTGAAAATAGTGCATCACCTGCTGTTACCTCATAGAGTAGAGTAGAGTTATTTTCTCTTATCAGTGTGCACTGCATGATTTTAGCCCCAGTCACGACATTCGGATCAACAGCTCCCTGACCTGGACGTAGAGACTTTGGGGTACAAATTTTGGAGTATTTTGTAATGGAAATTACTCACTTACTCGGTCAGTATATCAGTTTGTAATTTAATATTTGTGGTTTGGTTAGTCTCGTATGACGTGGAGCATCACCATTGTCATCATCGTCATCATCATCATCATCCTCCTCCTCCTCAGCTGGATACTCGAGCTGTCGATCCAAATCTCACTAGCCAGTGAGAGTATATTGCTGTTAAGCCCACCCACACCAAAGATTTGTGCCAGAGTGATGAATGTAAACTTTTTTATTTGAAAACAATGTTCAATTTTGGCCACTGAGTTCACTGTTTTCAGGTTCAGAGTGGTTTTTTTTGTTTTTCTTCTTCTTCTTTCTCGCTGTATATTTTTGTTAGTTTCTTGGAAAGTTATGTTCAATACTTCTGGCACAAATTTCCTTCCATTAAAATCAATCTGTGGTATCTGTGCATCTGCAAGGAAGATTAACAAGTTCGATACGTGTACTAAAGTGTCCAGTAGATACAGCACATACAGTACAGTGTTTAAAAACCACAGCAGCACTGCTGTGCCCGATGCACTCCGTACCTGTACTGCAGTATCTAATACACTGCCAACTCCGTGTACACTTAACACTTTAAAAGGGGATTAGATACACTGTTGTTTTTGGGTTTTTTCCCCTCTCCCTCCTCTCTTTCTCTCGTGTTAACTGTAAATAACATCTGGACGGGCATCTTCTATCAGGCCAAGTTAGCGTTTGCATTCCTGCTGCGTGAGTCGCCTGGAAGCTCCGTTTTCTTTCGTATTAATTATTCATTTGTTTGTTTGTTTATTTATTTTACACCACACACACACACGCACACGCATGGGTTTGCGTCTGAATTGCTCTTTGTCATGTTTATGCTGCAAGTTCAAATTTTTTTATAGATATATATTTAATAATGAATTTTATTTTTATTTTTTTCCTTTTTCAGGACGCACCACATCAATTCTCAGATCAGTTTTCTACATTTGAAATCGTAGTAATGAAAGTGTTGAATTGAATGTGTGAAGCTAAACACAAAGCAGTTGTAAGTTTATACAGACATTTTATTATTAGCTCAGTAAATGTGTGTGTGTGTGTGTGTGTGTGTGTTTAAGAGCTGCTGCAATAACATTATGATTTTCATAATCTTTACATAGTGGTTAGCATGTTTTCCTCGCACCTCTGGGTGATAGGGGTTCAATGAGCATGGAGTTTGCATGTTTTCCCAGTGCTTTGGGGGTTTCCTCCTGGTTTTCTCCCAAAGTCCCTGCAATATGATCTTCAATGGGTTTTTTACCCCGTCCAGGGTGTCCCTCGCCTTCTGCACCGAATCCCCTGGGATAGGCTCCAGGCTCCCTGCGATCCTGTGACACGTAATACTAGCCATTACAATAAGACATAACAAATGGTTGTATGTTGTTCTGTACAAGGAGGAAGAGTTTCAGTGGCTCAACTGTGAGCAGGAGTTGCTCTGTCACTGTTTTAATCATTTTCAGCTCTGTGAGCGTTGGAGTTTTGTGGACATCACTCAATGTAGAATTTTTTAGAAGCCTTTATTTGTACATTACAGCACAGTGAAATTCTTTTTCAATCCTCGACATTCTGATCAGTAACCCAGCGCCTTAAACATTAAGCCACCACTGCCCATGTAGCTCGCGCGTACAAAAAAAACCAATGTGTTACAGAAACTTTAGTAAATCATGGTTGGATCTTCCATCAGGACACTGATCCAAAACATACATCAAAATCAACACAAAAATGGTTTACTGACCACAAAATCAAGGTCCTGCCATGGCCATCCTGGTGCCCTGACTTGAAACTCATAGAAAACCTGTAGGGTGAACTGAAGAGGAGAATCCACCAGCATGGACCTCGATATTTGAAGGATCTGGAGATTCTGTATGGAGGAATGGTCTCAGATCCCTATATCCCTATATTCTGTGTGATTGCATTTACACACTTATACTTCTGGGGGGGAGATTGGAAACGATGCCCAGGTTCTATATGGATCACAGTTTGCTTGAGACTTCATCAATGTGCATGCACGAGTGTGTGTGTGTGTGTGTGTGTGTGGTGTGTGTATGTGTGTACAGTGTTCAGATGGCAGCTCGTCAGGCTGGATCTTGTTGAATGTTAATGCATGCTCGAGGGGCACTCGGGGTCCTTTGCGAATTGACCATACCAAATGCTGCCTTCAGCGTCAGAGTGCTGAGCACAGCACTTCACACTACCAAGGACATGTGTGGAGTAATATTACGATCATCACACACAAAACACACGATTGTGCACGTGCATAATATGTGGTATCTAAAGAAACTTGCAAACACTGTAAAACAAAACTTACACACGCCATGAAGGTTACTCCTCGACCGGTTTTCTACATGCACCTGAGAAGCGAATGTGTGTAAGCACCAACAGGCCACAGCTTTCTCTCCATTAAATAATGCAGCACTTGTAACCAATCCCCCCGTGGCCGAAAACTGACCAGCAGTTAAGCTAGTTAAGTCATACCACTCTGTGACAACACTCGCGCTCTGTACGAGTCCTCTCATGTTTTACATGCAAGTGTGAAAACACACTAAAACTGGTGACACTACAGACACAGAACCAGCAGTTTTATTAAACGATATAAAAAGCTGCAATTCTAGCAGTGATGGACTAATGATGTGTTCAAACAACATTGAAATTATATTACTATTGTGTTTCTGACCCCCTTTATGTCTTTTTGAAACTCAAGGGGAGTACAATTAAAGGCAGTTATGAGTATAATGTCCAACAATATTCAGTAATAATGAAATATTCTCCATTTACCTTGAGAGTGAAGGTTCCCCATAAGTCCAGCTCGAGAGCATGTGAGATTCGGAGGGGTGGTGGGGAATTTCACTTACAAAGCTTCTGCTTAGACCAGTGGTGTCCAATCTTATCTGGAAAGGGCCAATGTGGGTGCAGGTTTTCATATTGGGACCCTCGGTAAAAAGCTTAAAATGGGCTGTGGTTGGATCTTCCAGCAGGACAATGATCCAAATCATAAATCAAAATCAACACAAAAATGGTTTACTGACCACAAAATCAAGGTCCTGCCATGTCCATCCCAATCCCCATAGAAAACCTGTGGGGTGAACTGAAGAGGAGAGTCCACTAGCGCGGACCTCGAAATGTGAAGGATCTGGAGAGATTCTGTATGGAGGAATGGTCTCAGATCCCTTGCCATGTAATCTCCAACCTCATCAGGTATTATAGGAGAAGACTCGGTGCTACCTCCCTTTGCCAAGATAACAGCTCTAAGTATTAACTAAAAGAGTTCCAATAATTGTTGCACACCTATATTTTTTTTAAGAAACCTGAGTTTTGTTTGTAATTGTTCAATCTCCATGAGCGCAGAGTTTATTTATTTATTTATTTTTAATGAAAAGGTTAAACAATAGACAAATTTTCACCGCCTTCTTTGCTCATATTTACCAAGGGTGCCAATATTAGTGGACAGAACTGTATAGTGTTAAAAAGATTTAACACTAAAAATAAAAATAATGAACATATTAAAAGACTATATATTTTTTTAAGATTAAGTAAAAATATATTAAGATCATATCAGCTGCTTCCCATCATTTTATAATGATTAGAAAAGCATATAATGACGACATTTCTCACAATATCAATATTATATCATCATCTCGCCCTAATGGGTATGACCTGTGAATGTTTTATGTTTCAGTACCAGATGATTTCCTCTCAACACATTCGACCGGGTTTCATAGCTATACTTCCTTGCATCTGGGCGTGAACCCTCCCGGTACACAGGCTGTTTCTCTTCAGTTTCGCTGGCGTGAGAACAAAATTGCTCACTGTGTCTGTTCTGAGATCAGCTTTCGACTGCATGGTTGTGGTTATGTTCAAGTACCAAGTAGACGAGAGACGAACAGACTGATCTAGAATCTGTGCTCAGTTTGGCCAGGCATGGAGCAGCAAATGAGAAACACTGCATTAAAGCATTCACCATGTGGAATTTTGTAGGTGTCTAGAGAATCGTTTCAAGCAAATGATAAAGGATTTGTTGTACATGAGAGACAGAACGATGGATGAAAACGCAGAGAGCGAGTACGCGGAGGAACGGAGCATCTCGGCACTAGCTCTGAGAGCTGGATGTGGCTCCGTGTTCACGGTAGTTCAGGACCATGCCTGTTCTAGTAAATGCTGGGGAATAGCCAGAAAAAGGAGAAAGATCAGAGTAAGCTGAGCTTTTGCCAGAACTTTCCATCTCACATCGTGTTGCTAATTGGCTACCGCTTGCTATTATCTGATAGTGATCTCTGAAAGCTGAATCCATGAAGCACAGACAATAAGAGGAGTGCTATCACTTTTCAGTCACTCCCGGATATCTCTTTAGTGTGCTGTGTGTGTGTGTGTGTGTGTGTGTGTGTGTGTGAGAGAGACACACGAAAAATGTGTTGCATTTCATCATACTGCTTTTTATATGAAACTTTTATTATGAAGGCATTTTTTATACAATAAAACCCTTCATAATGCATGAAATCATGAAGTTGAGTTCATGGTCACGTCAAAATGGGGAGACTGTGACTAAAGCGGGACAGTTAAAGATTGGAAATATATAAGCTATAGCCTCAGATGCTTGTTCTGACTGACAGAAGTGAACCCCAGTGTGGTCTTCTTGTGTCGTGACGCCTCAAGGTTTGACGTGTTGTGCATTCTGAGATGCTTTTCGGCTCACTATGCTTGTAAAGAGTGGTTATTTTCATCGAGGGCAGGACTCATAATCACAGCCTTGCGCTCATATAGAAGAATTAGTTCTAACCGTGGCTCGATTGCACGATTTCATACTTCATTTTTGTTCGCTCGGGTTTTGCAAAGCGGTGCGTGCTAGTTTCATCCATTTGCTGTTCAAAAGCTGCTGCGAGCCTGCTGGTTCTTTCAATCAGATCTGCTGTAATGTTTTTTACAGCCTGTATTTGATCACTCTGTGGGTATTAATGATCGCAACATTTGCACATCCTCCTTAGCTAAATTTCTGCTGAGTCGGTATTAAAGGGATAGTTCACACCACAATGAGAATTGTCATCAGTTACTCACCCTCATGTCGTTCCAAACCCGTGAGACTTTTGTTCATCGTGAGAACACACATGAAGACATTTTTAACGAAACCTGGGAGATTTGTCACTCTGTTTACAGTCCAGTAACCAAAACTTTCAAGCATCAAAAAGTTCATAAAGGCATCGTAAATGTAATCCATGTGACTCCAGTGGTTTAAGCGGAATTTTATGAAGCGATACGAACACTTTGTGTGTGAGTGTGTGTGTGAGTGTGTGTGGTGTGTGCAAAAAAAAAGCCTAAAATTATTCAAAAAGTATCTTCACTTCCTCATCGATCGATGAACCGCGTTCGCGGGAGAACCACGATGCACACGTGTTATTTATCAATTTGTATAGCGCTTTTTACAATGGTACATTGTCTCAAAGCAGCTTTACAGAATTATCATTTTACATTTACAAGCGACTTACTAATGAGAGCACATTCACACACCAATGGTAGCAGAGCTTCCATGCAAGGTGCTAGCTTGCCATTGGGGGCAACTTAGGGTTCAGTGTCTTGCCCAAGGACACTTCGGTATGGGATCATGATGTGAGCGTGGACAAAACCATGCAAGTCGTCCTCTATGTCGAAATCTGCACACGTCTTTGTTACAAAGATCGTTCTATGATCATTCTAGATTGTGTACAGCGTCCCTCTTCCTCCAGTGTAAACAGCGCAGCGCTTCCGGTTCCCGTCGTATCATGAGAGCGGATGTAGAATCTGGAGTTAAATAAACCTTGTAACTGCTGTAGTGTGTGTGTGTGTGTGTGTGTGTGTGTAGGCTAAGAACTGCAAACCATTTAAAACTGCTTAAGCTTATGTCATACTTATACTTATGTAAAGTCTGATACTCATTGTTTTCATACTTCTTTTTGAAGAAGAGTAATTTTATCCTTAATACACCTTTTAATGTGGAGGACCCATGTTGATAAATCCACAACACCTAAAATACACCTTTTGCATATAATTGATTAAAAAAATCACTTATGGTCAGTATCGATGGCAACACACCAGAGCACCAATGGGGCTGATGATGGTGAATATATAAGATGATAAAGATGGGTGGGTGGTAGTGAGCTGTTGTGTAAACAGGCTTGTGAGGGGGTACAGGGTTTATATATATCACCCCACAATGCACTGCCTGCTGCCCACTCCCTAATGTGGGCATAAATCACACAAGAGCCTGATGGAGTCTTTGCCAAGCTCCTACCTCCATAACTCACTCTGTTCCCTGCTCTCTCCCTCGCTTTCCCTCTCTCTCTCTCTCTCTCTCTCTCTCTCTCTCTCTCTCTCTCTCTCTCTCTCTCCCTCTCTCTCTCTCTCTCTCTC
>JAFFST010041869.1:58516-65599 GCA_022414735.1 Noturus placidus | reverse complement strand
CCGAAACACTTAAGTGTGACAAACATGCAAAGGAACAGGAAATGAGGAAGGGGGCAAACACTTTTTCACACCACTGTATGTCTCAGCATGATGGTGCAAACTCTGGTCATCTTTAATCTTTCACATTGTGATCATTAATTTCTCTATAGAGGAGCTTCTTGTGGTGTTCTATCACATTTCTATTGAATCGTTCTCAGGGCCTTCCGGTCACTTCTGAGATTAAGGACATCGACAGTCTGATGCGCCTGTCTGGCCGTATGGAGTGTGAGAGCCCCAACAGACACTTGTACGAGTTTGTAGGCAACATCCGTCTGGATGGACACAGGTGAGAGGGACGTGGAGACACAACGCGAGTGTAGAAGGGGTTTGGGAATAATATTCATGTAGTGTATTGCATACACTTAAAATATTGATCAAACGGAGTCAGATTTATTAGAGAAGTAGCTGAAATATTAATGATGGAAATGTCCTCTGCATGTCAAGACATTGTGTTCTGGATGAGTGCCTGAAGACACACTGTGCTGAAAGCAAATCGTTTTATTATTGTTAAAGCTAGTTATATATTCATAACTAAAATTATCTCGGTACAGTAGTGGTACCACAGCATGTTTTTTTTTTTTTTTTTTTTTTCCCGCATCGTGAATAGATTACATAATCCATTTTTTGTTGCATAGTTGTGTGGTAAGCTTGGTTTCTTTCCATATTAGTGTTAAATTTAGACTCCCCCCACCAACCCCATTTTAATGCTATAGTGTCAGTGCCGGTGACGTCCTGTCATCCTTTTGAAGTGTTACTTCAACTCCATATTTCTTAATCCAGTACAGTGCCATTGGGTCCAGATCAGATCCTCCTGAGAGGAGCGCAGCTCAGAAACACACAGTGGGTCCACGGCATTGTGGTCTACACAGGACATGACACGAAGCTCATGCAGGTGAGCCCTTCTCATCTCTTCTTCAAACGCATATGGGTTAAGCACGGTTCTCAACAGAGGATTTTCCTGAAGGAGCGTTTAAACACCTGATGAGTTTGCTGAAATCGGCACAGCATCGATCTGTTGCAGAGGCAGTCCAGGCTGATGACTGCAGATGCTGATGTATGATGGAGTTCAACACCCTGCTGTGTCGCTCTGTGTGCTTACAGTGTGCATGCTTTATTACTCCTCATGCTGTGCACAGTGGAAGCTTCAGAGGCTTAATGTGTTCTCTTCTTGAAAGCTGAACATACAGTGCATCCGGAAAGTATTTACAGCGCTTCACTTTTCCCACATTTTGTTATGTTACAGCCTTATTCCAAAATGGATTAAATTCATTATTTTCCTCAAAATTCTACAAACAATACCCCATAACGACAACGTGAAAGAAGTTTGTTTGAAATCTTTGCAAATTTATTAAAAATAAAAACAAAAAAAGCACATGTACATAAGTATTCACACCCTTTGCCATGACACTCAAAATCACTCAGGTGCATCCTGTTTCCACTGATCATCCTTGAGATGTTTCTACAACTTGATTGGAGTCCACCTGTGGTAAATTCAGGTAAATTCATGATTGGACATGATTTGGAAAGGCACACACCTGTCTATATAAGGTCCAACAGTTAACAATGCATGTCAGAGCACAAACCAAGCCATGAAGTCCAAGGAATTGTCTGTAGACCTCCGAGACAGGATTGTATCGAGGCACAGATCTGGGGAAGGGTACAGAAACATTCTGCAGCATTGAAGGTCCCAATGAGCACAGTGGCCTCCATCATCCGTAAATGGAAGAAGACTGGAACCAGCAGGACTCTTCCTAGAGCTGGCCACCCGGCCAAATTGAGCGATCAGGGGAGAAGGGCCTTAGTCAGGGAAGTGACCAAAAACCCAATGTTCACTCTGACAGAGCTCCAGCGTGTGTCTGTGGAGAGAGGAGAACCTTCCAGAAGAACAACCATCTCTGCAGTACTCCATCAATCCGGCCTGTATGATGGAGTGGCCAGATGGAATCCACTCCTCAGTAAAAGGCACAATAACAACCCTCCTGGAGTTTGCCAAAAGGCACCCGAAGGACTCTCAGACCAAAGATTGAACAAAGACTTAACTCTTTGGCCTGAATGGCAAGTGTCATGTCTGGAGGAAACCAGGCACCAGTCATCACCTGGCCAATACCATCCCTACAGTGAGTCATGGTGGTGGACGTATCATGCTGTGGGGATGTTTTTCAGCGGCAGGAACTTGGAGACTAGTCAGGATCGAGGGAAAGATGAATGCAGCAATGTACAGAGACATCCTTGATGAAAACCTGCTCCAGAGCGCTCTGGGCCTCAGACTGGGGTGAAGGTTCATCTTCCAACAGGACAATGACTCCAAGCACACAGCCAAGATAACAAAGCAGTGGCTACAGGACTTGAACCCGATTGAACATCTCTGGAGAGATCTGAAAATGGCTGTGCACCGACGCTCCCCATCCAACCTGATGGAGCTTGAGAGATCCTGCAAAGAAGAATGTGAGAAACTGTCCAAAAATAGGTGAGCCAAGCTTGTAGCATCATTCTCAAAAAGACTTGAGGCTGTAATTGGTGCCAAAGGTTCTTCAACTAAGTATTGAGCAAAGGCTGTGAACACTTATGCACATGTGGTTTTTTTTGTTTTTTATTTTTAATAAATTTGCAAAGATTTCAAACAAACTTTTCACATTGTCGTTATGGGGTGTTGTTTGTAGAATTTTGAGGAAAATAATGAATTTAATCCATTTTGGAATAAGGCTGGAACATAACAAAATGTGGGAAAAGTGAAGCGCTGTGAATTCTTTCCGGGTGCACTGTACCTACATTTCACATACATTGCCAGGCCAAAAAAAAATTTGTCACACATGCTTAAATTCCTTTTGCACCACCTTTAGCTTTGATTACAGCACATGTTCATCGCAGCATTGTTTTGACAACCTTGTGCAGCGTGACTGCATTTATTCCCATCCAGAGTTGTATTTGTTTCTGACCGAGATCTTGAGGACGGGAGAGTCAAACCGCTCTGTAAAGTCTTCTCCAACGCATCCCAAACACGGTCTCGTCAGGTCCCGTACGGGTTACCGTCAGGACTCAGTCAGGAAAATGGTTCCTCGTGCTCCCTGAACCAGTCTTTCACAATTTGAACCTGATTTATTTTGGCATTGTCGTCCTGGAATATGCCTGTGCCATCAGGGAAGAAAAAAAATTCATTGCCTAGATAACCTGGTCATTCGGTGCATTCAGGTACTCAGTTGACTCCATTTTATTGCCGCATAACGTTGCTTTGACTAGAACTGACCAATTTGAAGCAACCCCAGATCACTTCCTCCAGAGGCTTGTAGAGTAGGCGCTGTGCATGATGGGTGCATCGCTTCACGTGCTTCCCTTCTTACCCTCATGCACCCTTCGCTCTGGAATAGGGTAAATCCTGACTGATCAGATCATGTGACCTTTTTCCATCGCTCCACAGTCCAATCTTTATGCTCCGCAGCAAATTTTCAGGCCACATAGCTGTTTAGTCCCATTGTGCATGTGTAAATGCTCCTACTTTCACTGTTACATGAGTTCTTTCACATGAGTTCTACTCTGGGTTTTGTTTTTATGGCGTGACTTCACCAAGCGCTTTTAAAGATCTCTGATAATGATCGTTCAAGATTTTGAACATTTTAATTTTTCCAGCTACATTTCTTCCACAGAACCTCCTTCCAGGTGTTAATAAAGCATTGGACAGTTCTTAACCCAATTCCCGGGATTTCAGCAATCTCCTTGGTTGTTTTCTTTGCTTGATGCAGGCCAATTATTTGCCTCTTCTGGAAAACAGTAGCATCTTTTCCACGACATCCGACATCATTATTTAAGAAATGAAGCTACACAATGCACCAGTTTGGGTAAAAGAATTGTTGCCAGGTGAAACGTAATCACTTCAATAATGATCTAATCATAGGCTTTAAAGTATTTGCTTATTTAAATCCAAACGGCAATTTTTTTAAATTATTTTGTCCGTCCAGGCAGTATTATTTATATTAATAATATAAATAATTTGTGTATTCTGAATTTTTTAAAAATGTTGTTTAGGGAATTTTTCTGTTAAAGCCGATTAATTCATTTCATGCCTTCAGGTCACTAATCACACTGAACCTACTTTCAGAACTCCACACGGCCTCCTCTGAAGCTGTCCAACGTCGAGCGCATCACCAACTTTCAGATCCTGGTGCTGTTCGGCTGCTTGTTGGCCATCTCTCTGGTTTGCTCCATCGGACAAACCATCTGGAAGTATCAGTACGGCAATGACGCCTGGTACATGGACCTCAACTGTAAGCGTCTCGCTCACCGTCCTCTTCATTCTGTTCCGCCCTCCTGTCTCTGTCTGCTCACTCATTTGATGTTGTTGTTGTTGTTGTTGTTTTATTTTAACCTGCATTAATGTCAGCCTTTCTTTTAGTTTGCTCTGTATAAACAAATATGCATTGCTTCGCAAGTGAATATTTGTGTGTTAAAAAAAAGATGGGAAAACGTTTGATTTTCCCTTTAAGATAAAACTGTTGACATGCATACACATGTGATTGGGATGTGGAAATGGTTGAGTATCACAACGCTGCTGAATATTTATTTCTTTTTTTCGTTCTCTGTTTTCTTTCTAACATTCTGTTTGGTTTGTTTTGTTTTTTCTGTGTTTGTTGTCATTTTTTTTTTCTTTACCAGCTCCAGGTAACAACCATTTAAAAGCCCTGGCCATGCGTGAATCAGCCCTCCTTACTAATCCCTAGCTGAGGCTCAGGCTTTGCTGAGCAAACCCAGGCCGTTATGCGCTTGCCCTACTTTGTGAGGGTGATTGCAGAGGACGGCACACACCAGGGATCCAGTTGATAGGTTTATCCCCTCCAGATATGTGACTCTATAGACTTTCCTAGTGCCTGATCTCAGCCATGTTTCCCTCTCCAGCTCCATTCCGGTGACACATTAAGCTCTTTGCAAGTACCTGGCTTAAAGCACCTGCTCACTTTCTTCAACGGTTCCCTCCTTCTTCATTTACTCGGGTGTTCAGAGTGTGTGGTGGTCTGGGAAAAACATTGAGGTGAAACTTCAAGGACAGTTTCTACTTTTATATTGTTCTGAAATCTTCCTGAACTGAAACAAGTTTTCCTTTTGTACACATCTCAAACGTTCCGATTGCATTTAAAGTAGAATTTTAAAGCGAGCCACCCCGTTTAACTCAGCATTTATAAAATAAATTATGGGGGGAAAAACATTATTGCCAAATTATATGTTTACACTAGCGAATGCTGACTATCATTTTGATTATCAGTATTATTTTTAACAATAATAATAAACTTTATTTTATAGAGCGCCTTAAAAGCAGCTCCTCAAGGCGCTGTACCCAAAATCAGCAGTACACAAAAAAAAAAATTACAAACGTCAATAATAATAATAACAATAAAAGTAGACATCAGCAGTCAAATGCAAGTTTAAAAAAGTAAGTCTTAGGTTGAGCTTTAAAAATGCCAAAGGTCTGAGCTTTCCTAAGTTCGAGAGGAAGAGAGTTCCAGAGGGAATTAGCAGATACAGAAAAAGCCCCGTCACCTGTAGATTTTAAGCGGGTTTGTGGAACAGTTAACGGATTACACTGTGAGGAGCGCAGTCTGGGATTTGGGGTGTAGGGAATTAACAAAGCAGATAAGTAATGAGTTAAGAAGTTATTCACCTTTCCGTCTCAACACCTTTTGATTATCTCTCTTATCTGCACTAATTCCATTCAGGTCTGTTCTGTTTTCTCAATTCTTTATTTATTAGGCCATTTAAACATTTTAAAACTTTGTCCGCTGTCATGCGTACAGGGTGTATACAACCCGTGCTCTTCTCTTCTCAGGAGCATCAGATATTTTGACAGGTGATGTCTGATTACAAACTGAATTCCACTTTATTATCCCAAAAATGTGATCAAATTGCGAGGAATTCACACTTAACTGGTGAGGTTTTAAGCCTAGTTCACGCTTCACAGACCGACGCAGACCAACGCCAGAAGACACGCTTGTCAGGTTTTTGTCAGATCGGCGTGTTAACCCTTTCACCTTCGGTTGCCATTCATTTTCACCGACTGCACATGATGTCTGAGCAGTGTGGTCCAACAAACTCTGACCTAACATGACCTGAGCACAAACCGTTGCCATGACGATGAGGTAAGGCAGGCATCCCTGAAAATCCTCTGGAAACGCAATCCCGTGTGCTAGGTGCTAGGCACGCTAACTCATTGTTGTGGGTAAAATGGCAGATTTCTGGACGAATCAAAAAGAAGAGGATAAACCATGCATCGGTGTGTTATTTAATTAAAATAGCCTGTTTTGGCCACTGATGAGGATCATCTACTCTTGTTGGATTGTTTTTAATCGGGTTCATCCGCTAACCCGATGACATTTTCTGTATTCCGTTTCATGAATTAAGAAGCGAAATCGCACCAAATGTTTATAAGTTACATTTTTGTAAAAGTATTTTTCCTAATGTATGATCTAATAATGGTCTTAGATTACCACATGGCCTACATTTTTAAAGGGATAGTGCACCCAGAAATGAAAATTCTATCATCAGTTACTCACCGTCATGTCGTTCAGTCCAGTAACTAAAACGGTCAAGCTCCCAAAAGTTCATAAAGGCATCGTAAAAGTAATCCGTGACTCCAGTGGTTTAATCACCATTTTATCTTCTAATATTTAGTAAATAAATTTTAGAAGACTTTTTTGGAGGTTGAAAGTTTTGGTTACTGGACTGTAAACGGAGGGACAGAAATCTCCCAGATTTCATTAAAAATCTCTCCATTTGTGTTCCGAAGACGAACGAAAGTCTTACGGGTTTGGAACGACATGACGGTGAGTAACTGATGACAGAATTTTCATTTTTGGGTGCACTATCCCAAGAGGGATAGTTTAAGAGGTCTTTCTTGCAGAGGTTCAACTGTTTGGAGGTCAACCGAGCAAAAGTTTGAAAGCTCCACACACCGTCTGTCTGCATTTCTCTGCAGAAATTATTAGAAAATTAAGTAAGTCTCTCACCTCACGACACCCAAGGCTTCACCCACAACCTCTTTCGTTTCACTCTTTGTCTTTT
>JAFFST010041869.1:23124-51162 GCA_022414735.1 Noturus placidus | reverse complement strand
AAAGGAACAAGAAATGAGGAAGGGGGCAAACACTTTTTCACACCACTGTATGTATGTATGTATATATATATATGTATGTATGTATGTATGTATGTATGTATGTATATATATATATATGTATGTATGTATATATATGTATGTATGTATGTATATATGTATGTATGTATATATATATATATATATATATATATATATATATATATATATATATCCATCCATCAACTGACCAAAATTAAATAGACATATTGAATTTATGGCTAATACAAAAATCAGCGGGGGGCACGGTGGCTTAGAGGTTAGTACATTTGCCTCGCACCTCCAGGGTTGAGGTTTCAATTCCTGCCTCTGCCCTGTATGCACGGAGCTTGCATGTTCTCCCCTTGCTTTGGATGTTAGCGTTCTCCCCATGCTATGTTCCCCCAGTCCAAGGACATACTCTGCAATGCCAATTTCAAATTGTCCGTGAGTGAGTGTCCCTCCCTCCCTCCCTCCCCTGTCCAAGGTGTTCCCCTGCCTCGTGCCCCGAGTTCCCTGGGATAGGCTCTAGGCTCCCGCGGTACAGAAAATTGATAGATGGACATAGAGCAGATATGTACATTTTCACAAGTATAATAATACTCGTTATACCACAGTACTGTTTATTCTCAAATCTGATTGGTTAGCAGTTCTGACAGGTGGTTGGTTGTAGTTCAAATGTAATTATATGCTCAGTCTAATACATTATTGTTTCTATAATAACTCATTTTACAGGGTGTTGGAACATGAAATCTTTAGTTTGATTTCACTCTATAGCACTTATTCTGAATATAGCACAATTTTGGATGCAAGCTTTCAAGAGAAATGCAATATGCATATCATATGCTCCCTTTTCTAAAACTGGGACATCCTGTGGGCTTTAGAAACGTCACAAGTACGCCCAGAAGAGAATCAAGGCCCGCAGTACACCATCAGGCACATAGCAATATTAAGAAACCAGTAGAGTTTAGTGTTTTCACTGAAGAGCTACATCGCCAGTGCTTCTTGTTAAATTTCCCACTTCAGATCCTTACACTTCCCAATTTCCAGGGCTGCTTAAAAAAGCTTCAGAGGGAAACTAAACGTGGAGTGTTATCAAAATAACCCATTTGCACTGTCCAGTTGACAAAATTGGATTCCACTGTGGCACACTGGTACATTCAATGGCATGTATTGTGTTACTAATATCCATTTGATGCAGTAAAAATGAAGCGTGGATTGTTGGAAACTTGCCGTACGTAGCAAAAAGAGCGGATCCACCAGAGGGGCATTATGCTGAACCAGGAAACCACTTCGCTCATTCACTACGAATTTTAGACTGGATATTTTAGGTTTTCTAGTCTGTGGTTGTACCTGTGGAGGCTGTTTCAGTGCAGTTCAGAGATGTACGCTACCATGCAGGTTAAGATCTAATCTTTTCTTTTTAGTGGAACATGTACTGGGGTGTACTCTGTTTCTATTCGTGATGTTACTCCTCCACAAAAGTCATGTAATGGGTACTCCGATACATGGCCCATTCTACAGGGTGTCTGAAAAGTGTCCATGCATAGGGGACTACGTTTGTGGGTGTCCACTTCTCGGTTGCTTTTAGGACACCCTGTATTTAATTATGTAGTTCATAGTATGCCATAAGTAAAAGATTAGTCTACGTTAGTCTGCATTTGTGGTACAAAAATACCTCAGTGTGAGTCTCATTCTGTTTAATGATTCGTTTTAGGACACGGACATGCTGTATGAAGTTAACAACACTCCGGCTATGGCTCGAACATCCAACCTGAATGAAGAGTTGGGCCAGGTACTACATGAGTACACACACACACATCAAAAATAAGGATAAATAACAGTACAATCATCACGTAAGAACACTAATGGCTTCTTTTTTATTTATATGTATGTATGTGTGTGTGTATGTGTGTATGTGTGTATATATATATATATATATATATATAATATTTTATTGTCATTCCCTATTTATCTGCAGGTGAAGTATATCTTTTCAGACAAAACTGGAACACTGACCTGCAATGTGATGCAGTTTAAGAAGTGTACCATCGCTGGAGTGGCCTATGGGTGAGACTGCTTCCATCTCTCACACACCTGTGCATATTTAGGTGCACACCTTGCACAATGTTTATTTTATTATCAGTAAGGAGTGTGTATGACGCTTGTTCTGCCTCCCTGCATAGAGTGTACAGTATGCTATAAATAACATGCACAGGTCCCTTTACTCAGATGGCTTACGGTCCTTTGTTTAGCTTCGGACTTTATTTTCCCAGAAGAGCTTCTGCTGTCCTGATCTATTTTCGGTTACAGAGGGCGGTGTTAGATGTGCTGCATTAGACACTGTTGTATTGCTGTGTGTGAGGGGGAAAGAAGTTGTTAGAGGTGACATCGTCAGCTGTGCATACATGTGCGTACAGTATATGACCGTGCTGCAGTATGTGTGTGTGTGTGTGTGTGTGTGTGTGTGTGTGTGAGAAAATGTTCATCACCACACATCATGAGACAGATAAGAGCTCAAGTCATGCAGTTTCTGTTATTTTTCTGTGATCTTCTCAGTTGATTTGTCTCAGAGATCAGATTATTATAAGCTCTGGATGATCATTAGAGAAAGGCCAGGGGTTTTTGGTTTATTGGATTTGAGCAACACTTTTATTAAGCTGACTTAAGCTTTCATTCTAAATAAGGAGCCAGTTAAAGGTAAACCTGAGGTATAAAAATGTACACTCCAAACTACATGGTGTCACAAAGGTCTCCATACATAGGGGACTGTGTTTGCCTGCACCATGTCGGTTGTGTTTTTGTCAGTGGATGTTCGTGGACGTCCATTTCCAGTCTTTTAGAATTTCTTAATAAGTTTGACAGATTCTCGATCCAGCCATGAGAATGACTACGCTTACATGGACAGCAGTAATCTAATTATTGACCTTATTCTGAATAAGACAATATTGTGATTGAGGTGTTTACACGAGTCGCTTTTAGAATATTCCTTTCATGTTATAGAACAGAGCTCGATTAATGTCATTATGTCACCGCGCCACACTGTCCGACGTCGCTCCAGAATTTCACGTATCAACATACAGTTCGTCTTCGTTATGGTACCGTATACAGTTTTGGGTGTTTCATTTTTAATTTTCCGAAAGCTTTCAAGTGCAGTTCATTATTTGTCTGCTGTACTTGCAAATAGACGACTGCTTGAAGCCCTTGGGCTGCGTCCCAAACTATATTACTATATAGTACTATATTGCAGGTAAGTACACGGTTTCGGATGCAGCTCTGCTCTCTTGTTCGTGGTAAAAAAGTCGAGCTCTGCCGTGTGTGTATGTGTCCTCTCGCAAAATGCGATGAAAACTCCCACATGATGTTAATAGTGTGATTAAGGTGTTTACATGTCTAATGCACGTCGATAATGCGACTAAAACAGGAATACTCCACATCTTAATTCGATTAGTGTTTACTTCGAGTATGACTAGCCGGATTAAGTTCATCAATAATCACTGTTTAAATAGTAGTGTCTTAATCAGAGTATCATCTTAATCGGGTTAATATCGGATTATTGTTGTCCATGTAAACGTACTATATGATTTCAATACATTCCTCTTTTGTCAAAGACATTCTTTTAAGGCTATCTGGGGGGAAAATGGGATGAGGGACTCAGCATCCACATCCACTCAGTTCTGACCTTTCAGACATGCAGAATGGCTCAGCTGTAACAGCCGCACTCATGCCCTTTTCCGCTATCTGCATGTGTGTGTGAGTTTACGTAAATTTTTTATAGCTATTCTTCCTACAGATTAATCTTTAATGTGTCTATTTCCAGCGCTTGTAGGCTGAACAGTCAGGTGGTGTATTAGAAGGCTTGTTCCTTCTTCCTCATAAATATTAATACTTCCCTGTTTTCTTTTTTATCTGCTTCAAATAAGCAAGACTGCTTTTGAAGCTTAGGCCCCGGTTACACTAGGGCATTTTTGTTTTAAAATGAAAACGATCCTCGTCCGAACTGGCGTTTCCGCTGTGTTTCAGAAACGATCTCCGTCCACACTACACGACCGAATACGCATGTCACATGACCATTCGTGCACACTGGGCATGCACGTAGAAGTGTAGACAGGAATTTGGGTGCTAGTCACCGGCAGGCACGGTGGAAATGAGATTTGTTGTCGATTGCTCTAATCATAGCTCGCCTCTTGTGCATGTAGGCAGCTACAGTATTAAAAAATACAGAATGTAACTGCACAAAGGCTGCTAAGAATGACAGCGAAGCTTGCGGTTCAGTCTCCATGTTGTTCTGTATACGATCAAAGTAGCGTAATGGTCATATGGTAGTGGCTTGATGAATCAGGGAAGGATATGCAATGATCTAATCAGGAGGCGAATCTGGGCAGCCACGTCTTGGTTTTGGTCTGTTTACTCTGAAACACCAGCCCGGAGTTTTCAATCTACAACGGGTTCTTTGGCGTTTCCAAAAGGGACGACTGGCATGACCGTAGAGAAAGTTATGCGTTTTGAAACAAAAATACACTAGTGTAAACCGGGCCTTAGTTTTTCTGAGCGCTCCCTCCTGCCACGCCCCAGTCCCTCCCATTGATCCTTCCTGAGCACTTCAAGAAGGTTAAGAGCAGGTTCATTTCTTAAGCCTGTTATCTTCCTTTTTATTATGAGAAAGATCATGAGAGAATGAGCGAAAGAAAGAGAGAGAACAAATAAGAAAAGTAATGAATGAAGGCATGAAGAGTGGCCTATATTTTTATTTATTTATTTATTCCCCCTGAAGATAAAAACAACATGAACTTGTTAATTAGCGGAAACATGAGCTGGCGTAAATATGGGCATCTTACCCGGAAACCCAGGGGATTGTGTGTCCAGGCTTCATGGGATAATCCGTCTAGTGCTTTTATTGGATTTTTAAGCATCGCTTTGCACATTTAGTGTGAGTTTAAACAAACCGCTGGGATTACACAAGTCCAGTCAGTCTCGCAACACAGCAGCGCTACATAATACATCGTTCAGAATATTGAAGAGCGTCAACGCTTAAGCAGAAGAGTCACTGCTAAATATCTTCATCCTATTCCTGACTCTAATGTTGTGGTGTGCCCTCTTGACATTGTGTGTTTAACCACACTGACTGCTTACCCGACCCCAACAGAACATGCGATGTGTTAAATCACACACACACACACACACACACACACACACACACACACACACACAAACTTGTTCCCACACATGGCTCATTCAGTAGAGCAGCAACTAATGAAGAAAATTGCTATGGGTGCAAATGTTAATTAATTTGACAACATTTGACATGCGAGGCTCCGAATATTTGGGCTTTCGATATAAGTTCAGGAGTTCAAATCGCAACAGTGCCACAGCGATCTGTGCCAGGAGTCCTGGATAACGAGCTCTGTTCTCTGGGTGAAAGAGGTGGCCGCTAAGCTCGTCCGTAAGCTTGGACCAACAAGCATGTCCGAGTCGCATTTTTCAAAGATTTGTTGTTTGATGTAAACAGAAACTGAAGCTCTTAACCTGCATCTACATGAAATTATGCATTGAGCTGCTGTGCCATGATTGGCTGATTTGGATAATTGCATTAATGAGTGCGTGGCCAGGGAGTGTACATGTTTTGGTGAAAACCAGAAGTGAACAGGGATTTATTCTTCTTTCTCTGGTTGTTGAATGAGGGGGGAAACCCTTGTAGCCTACAAAGCCTACTTCTCCCTTAGATGTTAAAAACGCCATGTTTACGTAACATGTTTACTTGTTTTTTTGTGTGTGTGTGTTGCTAGATATCCAGAATGACAAGTTTTTCTGAACCTTTGCTGTCCTTATGTCCACTATTAACAAAAAGTCAGGTTTACTCAACATTTCCACTGGTGCCAATTAAGATAAAATCCTAACCCATCATTTTCCCCCTGATCGACCAGAAGTAACTGTTTTTGTACAAGTATTAGAATTGCTGTGTACCAGTGGTTGTTGTTATTGTTGTTGTGCAGTATAGTAATGCAAGTGGTGTCACGAATACTCCGTGACCCAGTGTCTAACTGTTTTGTACTTCATCCAACAGTCACAGGTCTGAAATGGAGGATGGTAGTTTTGCAGAGGAGGAATGGTAAGCTTTGTGTTGCATGACCTTGTGCTGCTTCTTCGTCTGTCGTGGAGTAACAGTGTTCAGTGGTTTGCAGTGGCATGGTGTTGATTAAAATATGATCCAAAATGATAATTATTTGATGATTTACAGTATAGTTTTAAGGTTCTCTGTGCCGTAGAAAAGCTCTGGGTTGTTTGGTGATTGTCTTGTGGTTTTTGTCCTATGTTTATGCTAGTGCCTACCCCACGGACTCAAAAGTGCCAATAAGATTTTCAAACCTTTGCACACTTCTGGGTCCTGGAACGAAAAATATATTCCCCTAACGAGTATGAAATCATGTGGTGTAAGTGATGAAAGCACTTTTTCCACTCCAGGCTTGCCTCTAGGGCTCATCTCAGTTTAGACCGAAGTCATCTTGAGGCTTATTTCGTCTGTCATTATTGGGGGAACGAGTGAAGAGCTACAGGGAACGAACTGAAAGCTTTTCATTTGCACATTTTTTAAATTATTTCAATGTTGTACACAATTCATTAGTCATTGGTAAGAGTTGAAGTTCTTGCATCTGAACCTCAGATTAGGAGTTATCAAATGTGTTTCTGTAATAAGCACACAAGAATGAAGAACCTCGTCTATACCTCATTTCTTCTCGTGCAGTTTGGAAAATAAATTCGAAATCTTCTTTGCATATGAAATATGTATTCAAACTTTGGGGTTCAGGTGAGGGGAGTGATAAATAAGTCATTTATGTTATAAATATTTAAAAGACTGTAACAGACCTGCAAACCTTTACGCAAGTTTGAGTAGGAGCTCTGCATTTTAACGGCGGAGTACCCTGGAACATCGTCCAAAATATGGCAAAAGAGCTAAGTTTTTTGCACTAGAGCAAGAAAAAAACCCCAGCAGATGAGCCAAGCTGCGTAGGTGATTTCAACTCTTTTGCTACGCCCCAATTCACCTACATATACCATGCAGTAAAAGTTTGTAGGCTTTTTATGAAGAAAAAGTACATACTTTTGAGTGTGTACCAAAAGAGTATGCAAGTACTGGGACGTACTGACACGTCATGTGACTTAAGAGAACGTCGTTCCCTAGTTAAGCACACAGTCGCCGCAAACAAACAAAGCTATTTTTCAGTCATGATGCCTAATATATTTTATCCTATATCATTTCATTTGGAATTCCCTAGATTTAATTTTTCCACGTTTCATTTACACCTCTTGAAAATACATTGCACTCGTCCGCCATGTTGAATTCGGCGAAGCAAACCGTCACAAAACTCCTCCCTCCCGCATGGAGTTGTGGGCAATATTAGCTGAAAACATCTTTGTGGATCCACACTTTCTAAATCTACTGGAGATGGTAGAGCATCCTAGCACCTTTTGGGACGCTTGTTTCAGCACACTACTATTTGGGACACACTAATTCTAATCTCGGATTCTATTTAGGATGGGGATAGTAGGCGAATTGGGACACAGCATCCAATATTAACTGACACTCTCTGGAAATCCCGCCCTCTTCCATCATTTTATACTAGTAATGTTTTGATCTGTCCATGCAATTTTTTGTAAGATGCATTGATGTGGCACCCTCGGCTGTCTGTCAAAGTAAATCGAGAATGTAAAAAATAATGGTCATAAACAGCAGTTTTTGGTGCAAGTTCTCAAAAAACTGGGAAGTGGACCTCATGGTGTGTGTGTGTAGGGGGGGTCTGAATATGTCTGCTATCTGGGATAGTGTCTCACAGTCTGGTCTTGCATGAGGATCAGATTTGTGTAGTTCATGACATTTTGAAATGATCATGCGGTGTTGTACTTTGTGTTCGTGGGACAGCGAGAGGCCATTCAGAGCAATAGATTGAGTCATTCTGCTTGTAAGATGAATAGCTCACTATTCAATGGATTTATCTCTGTACCATTGGGAGCTAGAGCATCATTTGCTTTTGCTATCATCTAAAAGAGAAAACATCATTAGCAGACATGATTAGGCGAACGTATAGCTTTATCAGAGGCAGAAAGAAACCAGAGCATGTGGTAACAGCTTGGCAGAATTCCCTTTGTTCACAGTTATACTGCAGAGACGCAGGGCAGAATTCACACTCATTCGTGTCTGTGGTAATGTGTAGCACAGGAACATGATGAAGGTGTGTGTGAGAGAGAGAGAGAGAGGGAGAGAGAGTGTCTCGGTGAACATGAAGGAGCATCATACATTACCTCACCCTCATTTGCATCATCTGCTTTTATCATTTCACTCAGAGACATTATAAAACAACTCTGATACCAGGATTTTTCACACAGAGATCAGATGTATTTGCTACATATTCAGTCATTTTGGCTTTGAAATTGGTGCCGTGTGTGTGTGTGCATGAATTGTGTGCAGCTGTATGACCGATTGCATTTAGCTTGTGACTGTGAGTAGACTTATGGCTATAAAGGTCTGCAAAACCACATCAGCAACAGGGTCTGTTTCCTTGGAGATGGTTGCTCGGCTGCAGCTCATCAATAGCGTGGGTCACTTGGTCAGCTTCACCGAATCGACTCTAAAGGTTAGATAATGACGTCAGTGCTCTATCCAGTCCAGGGTATGTGGGCACGAGTCAGAATGTTGTAACGAACTACATGTACACAAAGATTCAGCAGGTATTGTATATTCCACTGTTTACAGGGCGGCTGTGGCTCAGTCGGTAGAGCGGGTTGTCCACTAATCCACTAATCGTAGGGTTGGTGGTTCTAATCCCGGCCCGGGTGATCCCATGCCGAAGTGTCCTTGGGCAAGACACTGAACCCTAAGTTGCCCCCGATGGCAAGCTAGCAACTTGCATGGCAGCTCTGCTACCATTGGTGTGTGAGTGTGCTCTCATTTGTGAGTCGCTTTGGATAAAAGCGTCTGCTAAATGAATAAATGTAAATGTAATGTAAGGGAATACACCACAGAATCTATACCTACATCATCTGTAGCATATCATGCCCATATCAAACCCCTTGGACTTGGGTTTCATACGCCCCAGGGTGTATTCCCAGCTCGCTTTCACATTCAGGGCGTATTCTGTTGCAACCCTGACCAGAATTAAGCACTTACTGAAGATGAAGGAATGAATGTAGCATGGAACTGGACAAGAATTTCCCTGTACAAAGAGATGAACAGAATCTTAAATCATTAAAATAATAAAAAATAGAAAGTAATACCTGTTAATGACATTTTTACCAAGGTTTTTGTGGTAGTGATGCACAGTAACATGGAATCTGAGGCAATTTTGTGTTTGTGTTGCTTGTTTTTATAAAGACAAACTCTGACCTAGTCTCATCTCTAAAAAGACTAATACTGTCGGAACTGCTGTTATACAAAATTAAACGAGCTCTTCTGGCCAATCACAATCAAGAATTCATCAATGCTGCTGAATAACTGGGAAGAAGAACATGACAGGACATGCTGTTATAGGAAATTAATCCATGTTGCAGTAGCACTGCAGCAACCGCACGTCTTATTCCTCACAGCAGTTTGCTGACAGTTACACATTTTTAAAATGTATTAATGAATAGCACGCACTTTCTATGCATTTAACAGTAACAGTGTAATGTTGTGAATCAAGTTTGTTCTTATCATGTACAGTATAGCAACTATAAACAGTCATGCTCTCAACAACCTCTCTTTTCTCTTTATCTCTTGATGTTAATAAAAAACCAAAACAGAAACCGCAAAACACAAAATGTGGCTGACTGTTACAAAGTGCTGAAAGTGGAAACTCCTTCCAAATGTTGTAGATAAACTTTATTTATAGAAAGCTTTATATATAGGGCGGCTGTGGCTCGGTCGGTAGAGCGGGTTGTCCACTAATCCATTAATCGTAGGGTTGGTGGTTCGAATCCCGGCCCGGGTGATCCCATGCCGAAGTGTCCTTGGGCAAGACACTGAACCCTAAGTTGCCCCCAATGGCAAGCTAGCACCTTGCATGGCAGCTCTGCTACCATTGGTGTGTGAGTGTGCTCTCATTAGTAAGTCGCTTTGGATAAAAGCGTCTGCTAAATGAATAAATGTAAATATATCCATTTTCCATACAGCTGATTGTACACAGGCTCGTGGGGAGCCTGGAGCCTATCCCAGGGAACTCAGGATGGTGGGCATGGTGGTTTGATGGATAAGGCTCTGGGTCTGATGGGTAAGTTGGGGGTTCAAGCCCGGCACTGCCAAGCTGCCACTGTTTTCCCCTCTCTGCTCCAGGGGCGCTTTGTCATGGCTGACCCTAAGCTCTGACCCCAGCCTCCTAACATGCTAGGATATGTGAAGAAAAAAAGAATTTCACTGTGCTGTAATGTATACGTGACCAAGAAAGACTCATTATCATTGTCATTATGACAGTGAACACCATGCAGACAATTTTAAAAAACCAGTCTGCATGTCTACAACGCATGTATTTGGACTGGTGGGGGAAACCGGAGTACTCGGAGGAAAGCCCTGAAGTTCGGGGAGAACATGCAAACTCCTTGCACACCCAGGTGGGATTCGAAACCCCAACCCCTGCGTCATGGTTTTCTTAATGTGTTTATTATTAGTCTTAGATTATTATGTGGAGCGACTGCCGCGCAAGTCCCCGTGTAAGTTGATGACGTATTAGAATCAACGCATTAATATAAACCTATGTGAATTACATCCAGCACTACTGTAAGAGCTGCAGCTATAGAGAATTCATTCACGCTGTCAGAATCGAGATTTCAACAGCACTGGTATAGGTGGCATTTAAAGGCTTTTCTTTTTCGTCTTTTTAAACCGCATTGTGTGCTTGATCATTTGCAGTTTCAGTCAAAAGGTTTCTTCCTCTCACAGTAGACAGTTCTTGGCCACACTGAGTGATGAAAAGTACCAAAGCACCTAAATCTCTATTGATGGCCTGATCTATTGCGAGACTAGGATAAGGCTGGATGGATGTTTTGCACTGGCTGTGTGTGAGCATGTGTGCTCCTGCAGCTTCTTGGCTTTGGAGCTCTTTCAGCTCTATCAGTTCTTTGCATTAACTATATGACACTCTTCTGATTACAGTCTGTTGTAATCTGTTGATTCTGGTGTGTGTGTGGGTGATAAGGTAATGGAAAACAGGAAATTGGATTGTGGAGGTGCTGACGCGAAGTCACTGCATTGCCTGATCATTTCAGTATGATGGATTTGATTTGCCTTTATGTCTGTCGCTTATATTGTAATGTTGGTCACCAATTTTGGGTGACACAGAATGTGTGCTTCCAATTAAGCGAGACATCATTTCTGATAAATATGCTAAATATTTCTGTTAAGGTTTTTTCCCCCCTACATTTTCTCCCTGATTTGGTCACCTGTCACATGTAGCATCATACTCCAGCTACCAACCGATGTGTGCGAAAGCTTAACATGTGCTTCCTCTGAGACATGTGAAGCCAGATACCGCTTCTCCTCCAAGTGTCTTACACACAGGACAGTATAATACACCTGCAGGAAAATACTATCTGCCTTTTTCCGCATCAATAAACCCTCAGACACTCACGCTTGGCCAGTGTCACTGTGTGCGAGTGATTCACAGTGGAGTTAGTAATGCCATCCATCCCAACCAGAGAACACCGCTAATTTTACTCTCTGCTCTCCCTCAGGTGTCCTCCAAGAGCAAACCACAAGTCTTTTTAACAAAAAACATCCTGTAGGATGTTGATGGTAAATGGTCTGCACTTATATTGTGTTTTTTTAACCTTAGTGGTTCCAAAGCGCTTTACACTGTATCTTATTCAGCCATTCACACACACACACACTCACACACATTGAACAGCTGCCATGCAAGGTGCTAGCTTGCTATCAGGAGCAACGTGGGGTTCAGTGTCTTACCCAAGGACACTTCAGCACGTGGAGTCAAGTGGGCCGGGAATCCAACCGCTGTTCCTGACTGAAAACGAGTCCAAACTGACTGATAGAATCGAGCGCTTTTCTTAATAGGTTTTTGATGATTTAAAGGAAATTAGATTTCCCTTTACTCACATTAATACACCATTTAGTTAACATCACAAACCTCAATTTTTTAATTCTTATTTAATTAACATTACTAGTTTAAAGTGGGACTAAATAATGAACACCTTCTTTAACAAATGTTTATTCTCTCCATGAGTAAAATTTCAACGCATTACATGTTGATAAATTAAGCCGAGGTTGATTGGTGTACACGTTGGAACACACCATTCAGCTTCACTTATTCTGCAAATTATTAACCACTAACAGCATATTAATTGAGGAATTATTATTTGTTTGCCATTCTGGACAGCAACTGAATATTATATTATTTGGAATGAATCATATTTGAATAATCCATAGTTCATCTCCTCCTGGTACTCCGGTTTTCTCCATCAGTCAAAAGACGTGCAATGTAAATTGATTGATTGGCTTTCCTAAATTGTCCGTAGTGTGTGAATATGTGTGTGATTGTGCCCTGCGATGGGTTGGCACCCCATCCATGGATGGAGTGGTCCGAGTTCCCTGGGATAGGCTTCATGTGACCCTGTATAGGATAAGCGGTACAGTAATGGATGGATCATTGGAAGGGTCCTTAATAACTGTCTGAACAGGAACATGGTGCTTTAAATTAGGCTACTAGTCTGTTTCTATTTACAAAACCAGCTAAATTTATTAGTAAATATCGTGAGCAACGAACATCTCTAGTTGAGACCAGATATAAACTGGAGTGTAGCTGAGGTTGAGGTTCACAAACCATGCTGACAGCACTGTCATTTCTACCTCGTGGGGTTTTTTCAGTGTTAGGATTCATATTTCATTTTAGGCCACACCCACTTGCAGTTTCACCTGATGCCGATACAAATATGGATATTTGGAGCACTAAACAGATACAAAGAGTGTCATTGTGATCCACACATAGTGGACAGTCATGGGAGGAACACGCATTAGTTAGTGCAGGTGCTCAGTTTTTAATCAAACGACAATTAATTGTATTTATATCGTTAATTACATTAGTTAAGATTTTTAATCCTAAAGTTTCTGACTTGTTAGTGTTAACTAAGGCTGTAATAATGTTATTTAGGGAACAGAATGTGAGCTGTTTATATCAGTATTATGTTGTTCCCCTTAATATGAAACTGGCAACTTTCAAGGTCTATCTATTAGGACTTTTTATCACAAAACATGGATAATTATAATTATTGAAAAATTAAAAATGGCTGTGTATATAAGCAACTATAAATGGATTGTAAATCTTACTATTAAATTATGATCTAAATGATCTGCACTTATATAGTGCTTTTATCCAAAGTGCTTTACACTGTGCCTCATTCACCCATTCACACACACACACACACACCCAATGGTAGCAGAGCTGCCATGCAAGGCGCTAACTTGCCATCAGGAGGAACTTGGGGTTCAGTGTCTTGCCCAAGGACACTTCGGCATATGGGGGCCGGGAATCGAACCGCCAACCCTATGATTAGTGGACAACCTGCTCTACCAACTGAGCCACAGCCTCCCCGTATTAGTATCCTCTCAGAAAAGTTTACACCCCCCTCAAGTGTACACCGTTTTATACCTTTAGTACAAAATGTAACGTTTACCTAGAAAGGTGCATACAGTCTAACTGTACGTTTCCAAGTTAATTATAGTCCAGTTATGTACCTTTTAGGTTTTTTAATGGTCACTGGATCTGTTTCCAGGTGAAATATACATCTCAAACATATGAAAGACAGGATCACCCTAGCCACAAGGAAATGTACAATTCAGGACCCTTTGTTCAGGCCCTTTAACAGAAGCTTGTTCAGTATCCGCCTATAGATAACTCCACTAGAAGGCTGATAATCTCTAGACTATACATCACTGAAATCGATAGTGCTTCTAAAAACTGCAGCAGCTTGTGGAAATGTGTAAACTCTGTTGCAGGTCAGAATGGCTGTGTTGGGACACTTTGTATCATAAACTAATCGCATATAAATGTACCGATACCTGGATCACTGGATGATTTAAAGAAGAAATGTTGTCTCTTTCTAATGTGTTCTTTGTCGCGTCCTTACTGGTTTGCGGATTACGATCATTAGCAGAGCAATTGAGTCGAGCCGTACTAGCATTACGCTAAAGTGAAGCAGCATTAGGAAAGGCTGGCTTGTGTTGTGACCTTGATAAACCTATAAAGTTCATCATCATTTACATAAATACAGTAATATAATACATAAAGTTATGCAGTTTCTACAATACAGACTGTGCATGATGTCTTGAAGCAATGTGTTTGCAAAAAAAAGTGTGTGTGTTGGGGGGTTGGTAGGTGTGAATTGTGGCTCTAGATCTTGTAGCCTTTTTTGCTCTAATCTTGTTTTCCATTCTGTCCATCTCTCTCTCTCTCTCTCCCACCCCCCCCCCACTCTCTCCCGAACTCTCTCCCCGAACTCTCTCTTGATCTCCCCCCTCTCTCTTATTCTCTCTCTCTTCCGAACTCTCTCTCCCTCTCTCTCTCCCGATCTCCCCTCTCTCTTGCTCTCTCTCTCCCGAACTCTCTCTCCCGAACTCTCTCCCGATCTCCCCCTTCTCTCTTGCTCTCTCTCTCCCGATATCTCTCTCTCTCTCCCCCTCTCTCTCCCTCTGTCTCTCCCTCTCTCCAGTCACAGCTCTCACTCGATGGAGGAAGCTGGATTTAATGACCCCAGTTTACAGGAAAATCTCCAAAGCAATCATGTAAGTACTGTAAAGGACTCGTATCTGCTTAGCCCATGCTCAATGCACTGGAGTTTTGAGCAAGTCCAGGATTTCCCAGCACTCATATCTCCTCATGTCTGCTGCCAATCACATACACAAAATGGAAGCGAAATGGAGAAAAATGAAATGAGTACACAAGCAGAGGAAGAGAAAGTGAAATGTGAAGTGGTGCCAAGCAAAAACACACCCAGGGATTGAGCGAGAAAGCAGCTGGTGTGATTATCTTAGAGATGGCATAGCTGGCATGGCTTTATCCAGCAGAGCTAGACTAGTTTAATCACGTTCTTTATGGGAATAGATATATGGTTCACTGAGGATGCCCTCTGATGACAAATACATTATTATTATTCTCATAACATCACAGACATATAATGAATTTAAAGTTTAGTAAGGTGACTTTCACTCGAGTTTTTTTCCCCCTTCCCACAAATGTGAGTTTGGCATTTTGATCAGTCATATGTTTTTGAACCCAGTTGTGGTCTGTGGACTTTCTACTTCATGTTTCACAGTAGCAGGGAAAGAGATGTGGTCTGCGGAGGAGATGCTTTTATTTGCCTTCTTTACATGGATCCCATTAGGAGTTGTATTGACTTGCAAATTTCAGGCCACTACAACTCATTACTCGCATCTTTGTTGCTAACAGCTTTAGTATATTAATCTTTGTATATAGGTGAGCTGTAATACTGGGGGGAGGGGATCTTGGGGTTGCGCTCTCCAAGCAACTACTGAATCGAATGTGGGTATGGCCTCGAATGTTTGTGTATAAGATGGGTGTCATTTATGTACACAAAGAGATATTATCTCACCATTTTAAATTGGTCCTGATCCTGAAATTTTCTACATATTTATAAAAAAAAGTGCCATTGACAAGTGGTAAAAATCTATAATCCCATGAACGTCTTGTTAAGACTTATTTTTTTTCTTTTCCTGTCAGTCACCAAGGGCTGATGTGCATTTCTAAGGCAAGCTCTGATACAGGGCTTTAAAATCCCTGTCACTTTGAATCTCAGCTTTATAGATAGCTCTGGCGTCTGGTCCTGTGTTATTTATTTATTTATTTATTTATTTATTTATTTATTTATTTTTTTGCCATAGCAGTATATGTGTGTGTGTGTGTGTGTGTGTGTGTGTGTGTGTGTGTGTACATTTCTATCCTTTCCCTATCCATCTGCTTTGTGCTCTCACACAATTATGCATCAAAGAGTAAACACAAGGACACACAGGATAAAAGGACCGTAATTACATTTACTAGGACCCAGAATGGACAACCTGTGTAACAGACTGACGATACACATGTTCTGATTGACATGTTTGTCTCGGTTTATCAGTGTAATGAAAATGTAAGTAAACAGGGTTTATCTTCGCTGTAAGACTCACCGTGTGCAGGTGGACATTTCAGCATCACTTATCCGAGTTAACGTAGCGAGTGCGATAACCTACTATTGTTTGATTTCAGCATTTCATCTAGACCAGTGCCGCATCCCAGTTTGCCTAGTATCCGTCCTAAATAGTAACCGTGATTAGAATTAGTGTGTCCCAAATGGTAGTATGTTGAAATGAGTATCCGAAAGGTACCAGGATGGTCTACAAGATTTTCAGGTAGATTTTTGAAGTGTGGGTCAGTGGACACTTTTTCAGCTATTATTGCCCACAAGTACTACTTATGAGAGAGGAGAAGCTTTACAGCAGTAAAACATGTAAAAATAAAATCACGGGAATGTTAAAGTAAATGATATAGTGAATGAAGAAAAGCAATGAGGAGTTGGTTTACGGTGTCGGTGTGCGTAACTAGGCAACAGCGTTCTCTTCCTTTACAGGACATGTTAGTATGTCCCAGTACTCTTTTGCTACACACTTAAAAGTATGTACTTTTTCTTCACAAAAAGAGTACATGCTTTAAGACTATAGTATAAGTAGGCAGCACAGGTTTCCTCTAAGATCAGTAGCAGGTGTTGGAAATTCCAGTGAATGTAGTTATAATGAGTTTTATATCATATGTGCAGTGTATTGTGTCCACACACAGCTGCAAGTTTTCATAGTCTGTGTTTTTTCCTCCTCCAGCCCACTGCTGCTGTGATCATGGAGTTTATGACCATGATGGCGATCTGTCACACAGCCGTCCCTGAACGTAACGATGACACCATCACCTACCAAGCTGCCTCTCCAGGTCTGTCAGTCCATATACCCTATCATCACAATGATCTTCAGTAAGGACCACGTGATAAAATCCGAGTTGTGAATGGATTATTATTTTACAGCCTAAGAATCACTTTATTGCACCTTTTGATCATGTAAAATGGGCTTTTATTTCACACTATTTTAGCAATCACGACACCATGCGTGAAAGAGCGGTAACCAGGAACTGTCGCAGCCAGGTGTGTCACATTTTTCAATAGATTTTACGAGATCATGGGGTGAAGAGTCAGGATTGTTTAGTCAGGATTAGTGAGCGTAATCTTGAAGCGTCATCATATCTGGGGTCTCTGGGTTTGATTTAGGATTTGGTTAGGATCAGAATCATTTTCCTCGCCATTTACGTTTACATGTATTAGGTATTTTTCTTGGTGTTTGATCACAACACAATGCATTCAACACACACACGTAGGATTGTTTAAATCTTGTAGTTTGGCCCAGGCGTTAAGTGCATTATCTCAATGTTAGTCTTACAAAATTGTTCTTAAAGGGGTCATGACATCTTTTGGGGTTTTTTTCCTCAATTTTATTATCTTATGAGGTGTAATTATAATATTACTAAAGTTGTTTTTTTTTTTTGCACAATAAACATACAAAATTTAGTAATTTAAGACCATTTTTCTGATATTTTGACTGAAACTATCAGTTTTTGCTTCATTTACCTTTAAGACTTTAATGTAACCACCCACTACTTTGCCTATGAATTAATTATCCAAGCCCCCTGCCGCAACCTCTGCGGAACCGTTTTCAGCGGCTGAGCGCCAGTGGGTGGGGCCAGCGGTCCCATGATGTAAAAAGTAGGTGTCGATGTCTTGCTGTATGGGCAGTCATATGTAAACTTATTTGCCCATGTGATGTCATAAATCCCACCACACCCAAACGAGCTGCATTTGGAGCCTGGTTAAATAAATGCTCTTTTTGTATTGAGGAGGACGTATTAAGCTATGAAACTTGCAGGAGTTTTTAATGGTACAATGACCTAGCAAAATTTGATTTCTCATGTCATGACCCCTTAAACAAATATGAGTGACATCACAGCATGAACAGTTCTACCATATCAGAGTGGAGCTTTTCATGTAATACACCAGAGTGAATAAACACAATACAATAATGTTATTGGCCAGTAAAACGTTAGTCATAGTCACTAATGTGTTCAGTAATGTCATTAATGACACATGAAGTCATTTCCTACATAACTTCAGACGTTAGGTTGGTGTTTCTCCCTGTTTTGTAGTTTTAACGACTCGGTACTTTTAATAGAATGTAGCCTTTAATAGAAAAGGCTATGGGTTAGAGGTTTTATGTCTTGGCTCGTGTTTTATGAGTTTGTTTTCTGAATGCTGCTGTAATTTCCTGTGGCTTTCATCTCGGAGATTGAGCAGACAGACTTCTCAGCATCTCTTTCAGACATCAGTATTAAGCTCCGGCTCAGATGAGAGTGTTGCCATTTTGTTTTGCTTTCCAAACCATAGTGCATTAAAGAGTGAATGAGTATTAAGTATTTTTTTTAGATTAGAGATGCACCGATACTACATTTCTCAGCCGATACCGATATCCGATTATTCAGCGTGATATCGGCCGATTCCGATAGTTCTGCCTTTTATACCATCTTTTTAAATTAATAATAATTAATTCCACAATTCTGAAAGAAATGCAAATAAAAACTTTATTCTTTCCATTTCAACAAGTTATTTCAGAGTTTCAGAGTTGTTTCAGAGTTATTAACTGGTCTCATAAACAGAAAACACATTACTCAAATTAACATTAACACATTAACTAAATTCTGAAGATTAAAGTAAGATTTAACTTATTGAATGTTATTAATTAATATTAACATTGACTGAATTCTAAAAAACCTCATGTTAGTCTCTCATTCACTCTCCACAAACCAAAGTATTTCTACTTCATCACTGACATCAAACTGGTAATATATAATATTAACTTTATTTTATATTAACATTAACTGGATATGAAATGCACTACTCTACAGATATATTTTTCTGTGCCTATATATAATTTTTTTGTCAACTCATTTTTATTTAAACAGTGTACTTGCCCTTTAGTTCAGCAGGAGCAGCACGGCAAAAATTTATTAGGCTCGACGCTGAAACTCCCGCTTCACTGCTGCAGCGTCCGGTGTAAAATTTTATCAGTGCGGAGATTACAGAGTTTACGCACTGCAGTTCTATCGTCATTCCACAGAAGAGACATCATCTTTACACGCAGCATGAAATCAGTGTGTTTTCTCGCGCTCTTTTGATTGACAGGATATAATCAGCCCTGATCATCGGATGTTTTTTAACTATCGTCCGATACATCTCTAATTTAAATTATCACTTTTTTTTCGGTGCATTATGTATAATTTAAGGCCGAATCATTCTAGCTTTCTTTACACTGTCTCGATAAGGACAGATCTGAATTAATTTTGGTGTTCGCTTCATCAGACCAAGTGAGACTAGTTTGCATTATGAACTGTATTATTCTCCTGACACTGAGTGTGAAAACCAGCTTTAACAGATTTAATAAAGCTTTGTCTGTGGAGTGACTTTTATACCATAAGGGATATTATAGTCTTTATCAGATCCCATATTCATTTTGAGAGGCTTTAATACAGGTGGGCTCTTTAATACAGGTGGTATTCACATGTTATAAAACATAGAGCGATTAATGGCACACTTCATTACGTCACTGCGCCACGCCGTCCGACGTTCCCTCCAGAATTTCACGTATCAACATACAGTTCGTTTTCGTTATGGAATCGTATACAGTTTTGGGTGTTTCATCTTTAATTTTAACGTAAGCTTCAAGTGCAGTTAATTATTTATCATGCTATAGCTGCTAATAGACGACTGCTTGAAGCCATGGGCTGCGTCCCAAACCGCGTACTTAACTACTATATAGTAGCCAAGATGCATGTTACTATACAGTGGGGGGAAAAGTATTTGATCCCCTGCTGATTTTGTACGTTTGCCCACTGACAAAGAAATGATCTGTCTATAATTTTTTCCCCCCCTGTATACATGTATTTCAGCTACTATATAGTAGGTCAGTACTCTCTTGTCATGCTCTCTTGTTTGCCATCAAATGGTTGAGCACTGCCGTGTGTGATTGTGTCCTGTCGCAAAATGTGGTGAAAACTCACACGACGTTAATAATGTGTTTAAGGTGTTTACATGTCTAATGCACATGGATAATGCGACTAAAACAGGAATACTCAACATGTCATAAATCGATTTGTGTTTACTTCAAGTATGAATTTAATCAGATTAAGGTAATAAAAAATTGCTGGTAACATGCTAGTTTCTTAATCAGAGTATTGTTTTAATCGGGTTAATATCAGAATATTGTTGTGTAAACGTTCTGATTGTTACGGAATCCCACTAGAGTTTGCTTCAAACCAGACCACATGGAGACCTGCACATTGCTCAGGCTTTACCTGGTCAAACAACCTGGCGGAAAACATGCCAGGGTTTCGTTCAAACACTGTACATGTGAAAGCACCCTGATACGCTGCTCATAACCACTGTCCTCACCCCTCATCTTTTCACACAACAGATGAAGGTGCCCTGGTCCGTGCAGCATGCAACCTTGGCTTCGTTTTCTCAGGCAGGACTCCAGACAGCGTCATCATCGAGGCGGTGAGTGCGTACGCAACGCAGTGTCAAAGCAACAGCTTATCTCTCTTACTGTTGACCGTTAGTGCAGTTTCTGTTTGGAACACACACTTCATTAAAGCTATTGTGTTGTACAAAAGGAACTGTCATGATAATACAGTCATCCCTGTTTGTCTCATCATAACACCACCAGTGAGTAGACAAGAGCATTGTTTGTGAGAATCTATTGAGTCTAATAGCTGTCTGATGTCTAATCTCTTCTGAGATCAGAAACTATGGGTGGATTTTCTCTATCAGCAGCTCTGACAGTACTTCTGTAATGTAAATGTTAGATTTATATTAATGTGCTAGCACTAATATGTTCTTGTTGCTATAGTACCGGCTCACTCACAGGGTCTTGTATGGTGGACGCATAATCTAAGGCTTGCAACAGAGCAGATGAAATGATGTGATGTGGGAAAGCGTTGTGTTAGGAGAAGATTTATTTAGCGTTTATGTGGGTGGAATAAGCTGTGGTTGCAGTTTGGGATGGATAATCAGTGGCGTGTGCTGAGGGGCTTTGCGCGCTGGTTAATGGTGTAGATGTGTCCAGTTTGTGCTGATTGTGCTAAATTGAATTAACAGGGCAGAGACATGGCGTGCACCTTGTCCTGCTTCTGAGATCACACATTAGTGAGATGCTGCACTGCCATGTCACTTTCGAACACCATCAATACCAGAATCCAACTGTGAGTGTGGGATGAAATATAACCCAGTGTCAACATAATAATAAATTAATCTATCAGGAACTTTATTTAGCCCACTAGTTACATTTTTAATAAGAGGAACACTCAGGATCTCTCTCTCTCTCTTTCTCTGTATCTCTCTCTCTCTGTATCTCTCTCTCTCTCTCTCTCTCTCTCTCTATCTCTCTCTCTCTGTCTCTCTCCCTCTTTCTCTCTCACTCTTTCTCTCTCTCTCTCTCTCTCTCTCTGTATCTCTCTCTCTCTCTATCTCTCTCTGTATCTCTCGGTCTCTTTCTCTCCGTCTGTCTCTCTCTCTCTCTCTCTCTTTGTCTGTCTCTCTCTCTCGTTGTTAGCTGTTAAATTTTTTTGCTGGGTCAAGCTAAAATAGCAATTTAGGATGCAAGGAAAAGTAAAATTGAACAGAACTCGAGCTAATGTCTAGAAATATTATCCTAGTGAAATGTAGAATTCTGATTGGTTTTTGGTATTATGAAGGCATGACTGATCTTGTTTCTTCTGATTTGATTGGACACTTTAATGGGGCTTTGTGTGAAGTCATTGATGATAATTTACAGTTTACATACCTCTTAAGATTGTTTGTGTGTGTGTGTGTGTGTGTGTGTGTGTATTTAGTATTATTATTATTAGCAGTAGTAGTAATAGTTGTGAGAATTGATGGGACAATGTTTTAACAATTGTGATAAAGGATTTTTAAAATTTGAACTCTCTCTCTGTCTCTCTCTTTCTCTATCTTTGTGTCTATCTGTCTGTCTCTCTCGTTATTGTTCACACAGCTTGGTCAAGAAGAGAAATATGAACTACTACATGTGTTGGAGTTCACAAGGTGCGCTATTTTCTAATGTATATTCTTTTCTTTTTTTTCCTCCATCATTTCCTCCACATCTGACAGATTCGTTCATTTGATTCACTTTGTGAATTTGTTCATGTGATTCACTTTGTGAATGACTCATCATATTGCACTTTTCACGTTCAGGTACAGGTTTCCTCATTTACGATGATGATGATGACGAGTGTTATTTTTTTCCACAGCACCAGGAAGAGGATGTCGGTCATCATGCGCACTCCATCCGGAAAGATCCGGCTATATTGTAAAGGAGCTGTGAGTGTCTGTCTATCACCATAGCAACAGAGTGCTGCCAAACGCTGAAGACCACGGCAGCGTGGCTTCGAATGCTTTCTTGAACGTTGTCTCTTATGATGATTCGAGCTCAAGCACAAAATCAGATCTGAAACGGAGCTTGTTTGCTGACGTCTCTGTTTGTGTATGCAGAAGGTTTTGCTAATGCATAGAGCCTGCTGCTTTTCAAACAGGCAACCAAGAGGAAGGAGTTTCTCTCTGTTTGCTTGTACGATGCTAGTAAATCTGATTTAGTATTGATTTTATTATTGATGTACTGCTTCAGCGTAGTAGAAGAACATTCTAGTATTTCTCTCCAGATTTAGTTTGGCATTAACCTGTCACTCAGGCATCGTGCAGCATTAATGTGTTAAACAAAGTAATTTCCAGCTGTTTTGACTCAGCAGTTGCAGGTGCATCTTCATCTTCATGCCACAGCCCAGTAGAATCATTTGTTTTGGTATTCACTGATACACAAACAGCCTTGTAGTCCTTTCTAGCAGTACCCTGGTGAAATCTGACATTTTCAGTCCGTATAAACAAATGAACTATTTTATGGCCACAAGTCTGTTCTAAGTCTGTTTTAAGAGGACACTGTTGGGTTTCTGTGTGTAAAGTAACTTGACTGCTGGTGAGCAGGGTGATGGGAATGGAGAGGGATGTGAGCCCCCTGCTGGGCAAACAATTCACACCTCTCCACAATAATATGGACAGCACTACTTCAGCTTTTTGTAATAGTACAACACCATATACAACTGCTACAATAAAATGGTCAATTTAAACCTAGTAGGCTAGGTAAAAAAAAAAAAGATATACTTATGAAACTGCAAAATCTTAAAGCAACGGTGTGTCTACTATCATATGAGCCATTAAGCACTACGGTGGAGTCTGACAACACAAATAAACTCATTGGCAGCCCCAGAACAGGCGGAAATTTCATTTAAAATAGTTCATGTAAAGATTTGTCGCTTAAAAGTTTGACACCTTTTTGGCACGATTCCGAATCTGTTTTGCAGCTTGTCTGTGTAATTCTGCCAGCGATATTTTGTGAAAGAGAAAGAATTTACGGCAGTAACAATTATATTCCGACTCCGCTTTTGGATGATGGCATGCATACCAGTTCTGGGAAAAAAGTAACTAATGAGATTTCCATTGATTCTGCTACAGTATGTTAAGAATTAACCACAAGCCCAAATGTTTAATGCAGGACTGAATCCATGGTGTGGAATAAAAGTTGGAAGCTAGCAGTGTGGATGTTCTCCTACAGCTAACTGATTTTCTTTTTTCCACAGGACACGGTCATCTACGACCGCTTGGCAGATAGTTCCAGATATAAGGATATTACACTAAAACATCTTGAGCAGTTTGCTACAGAGGGTGAGAACGCACACATACATGCGCCACACACACACACACACACACACATATTATGGGACACAAATCCCCTATTTTAATGGTGTAGGTTTGCAGCATTGCAGTCTTTGTTGCTCTTTCTGGCGTTAATCCTATGTGTTCTGCCCCCTGGTGGCTGCGTGGGACATTGCAGTGTATTAAGTTGCATGAAGATGCAGTTGCAAGATTTGTAATCTACATATGAACTAAATAGTGATTAAAAACCTAAATCTCAGAACAGATTATTGCTTTCCATGATTTTACAATTAGCCTCATAAAAGCGATACAGACTAGTGAGTCAGTGAGTGAGTAATACAAGTTGCATGGAATGCTCTGTGTACAAGTGAACGTTTTTGTTCCTCTAGGTTTGCGTACACTATGTTTTGCTGTGGCAGACATATCCCAGTCATTGTACCAGCAGTGGCAGGAAGTACATCATCGTGCCTGCACTTCTCTGCAGAACAGAGCACTCAAAATGGAGGAAAGCTACGAGCTCATCGAGAAGGTCAGGACCGTACACACTCATGTTCTACACTTTTGTCCTTTCTAATCCTGCCACTTTTTACGGTTGCTTTCTTCTCTCTCTGGTCCAACATCGATCAAAGCTACTGAAGGGTCTCTGCTACAGAAATTCAATTTGCATCTGTGGCACAGGGGTCAGAGTCAAACTTGTGGGCCAAACACATCACGCTGCTGCTTTGTTTCATAATAATATTGAAAAGACTCCTAATACTTACTTCTCAGCAATTTCACTATAGCTGCACATCCCGTCTGACCTGTAGCACACCAACCATTCTACATTGTGCATGCGCTTACATCTCCCAGCTGAAATACCGGTTCAAACCGACACCCGGCTCCTGTGTTTGATGCACTGGATCTGGAATTCAGAAATGCATCAGGTGTTGCCTTTAGAGCCAGAATATGTTGGACAATACAATACAGTGCTACTGAACCTACTCAATATGGAACAGTTTGATTTTGATATCCAACTGATATGTCACTGGCTTTGTTTAGAATCTGGGGTCACATTCATTCACTGATGATGATGATGATGTAGAGAAGCATGAGTTACAGGCATGTCCTCCAGCCTATTCAATTATTTACACATCAGATAAATAGTTTTTCACACACCAGTGTAACAATTACAATCTACCATAAACATCTGATCATTTCACTGTTATTCCTAGCATACAAGCCTGTGTGAGTTCTTCTTAAATCTCTTTTTCATGGTTATTTTTATAGTTGGAAAGCAGATATATATTTAAAATTTTTAAAAAACGGTCTTTATAAACATTAAGCGGTCTAAAGGTATTATAAAAGGTCTAGTAGTGCATACAGTTGGATAGTTTCTGTTAGAAATGTTCTACTTGATGTTAAATTATATAATTTATTAACTAGTAAAAATATTAATAAGTATCCCTAAGGGTGGGGGCACGGTGGCCTAGTGGTTAGCATGTTTGCTTCGCGCATCCTGGGGTTGGGGGTTCGAATCATGTCTCCGCCCCATGTGCATGGAGTTTGCACATTTTTCCTGTGTTTTGGGGTTTTCGGGGCGGCTGTGGCTCAGTTGGTAGAGCGGGTTGTCTACTAATCCACTAATCGTGGGGTTGGTGGTTCGAATCCCGGCCCGGGTGATCCCATGCCGAAGTGTCCTTGGGCAAGACACTGAACCCTAAGTTGCCCCCCGATGGCAAGCTAGCACCTTGCATGCAGCTCTGCTACCATTGGTGTGTGAGTGTGCTCTCATTTGTAAGTCGCTTTGGATAAAAGCGTCTGCTAAATGAATAAATGTAAATGTAAATGTAAATGTTTTCCTCCGGGTACTTCGGTTTCCTTCCCCAGTCCAAAGACATGCACTGTAGGTTAATTGGCATGTGCAAATTGTCTGTTGTGTGTGAATGTGTGTTATCATCATGTCTAGGGTGTCTCCCACACCTTGTGCCCTGAGTTCCCTGGGATAGGCTCCAGGCTCCCTACGACCCTGTGTAGGATAAGCGGTTTGGAAAATGAATGGATAAGTAGCTTTAGCACTATGTTCTATAGTGTCTGAGGGATATTTCAAAAATGGAAATCTTGCATCTATGGGATGTGAAAGATTTGGAACTGAATCAAAGATATAGATTCATTATCATAGCCAGTAGTGCATGCTCAGCACTGACTAATACCGCTAGCTGTTCTGACTGATGGTAATTCAGTCTGTGCTTTAAATCAACACTTCTCTAAGCAAAAATGTTTAATGTGGCAAATACATGTCCCCATGGCATATCGATTTCTGTCTGTGGGGCTCATTATTGCTATGGATGGAAAGGAGGAAGTGCAATTAATAAAATTAGGACTGAGCACTGTGTTGTTCCAGAGACTGGTCAGCAGGGGGCAGTAAGAGACTCATGCACACACTGATCTTTGTGTCTTACGTGGGTGAGGTACAGTATAATGATGTCAAGCTATAGGTCGGATGTTCTGGAGTTAAACTGATCTATTGATTGTTGAAGTAGTTGTCAAGTCACCGGTTTTGCACTATAAGAGATGTGATAATTCTGTTTGGAACCTGAGCTGAACACCCGAAATCGATTTTTCTCAGCGGAAAACATTTACTTTCGCAGACTTGCAAGATCCACGTTCCTCCCTTCTACAAGTCCGTCTGCTCTCCGGGGTTCAGTCATAACTCTGGCTGCTTCGAAAAGATTGTGGTCGGTCAAAAGGCCAGGGGCTTCCTGTGAAAAACACTTCAAGCTGCCACATACCCTTTCACTCTCTCTCTCTCTCTCTCTCTCTCTCTATCTATCTCTCACACATACACATACACACAACCAGGCGTCTGCGGTCAGAGCATGACTGTGATTCTCCTAAGCACTCGCTGCTCCTGTCTCTCTCCCCGATCCCACATCCTCACTCAGCCCGGTGTGTACACTGGGTCAGCTGACCAGAGGAAAACACTCCTGCTGCTTCAGTTTGAGAAAGCGATCCGCTCCACACTCCCACTGCACCGCACTTTTTACGGGAAGGCGTTCAGAGATGCTATGACTGGGAAAGAAGCGGTTGTCATGAATGTTAAATACTGATGTTAAATACAGAAACGGAGTTGGGGAGGGAGTTTCTTAAAAATATTATGAAATGAAAGAGAGCTTTGAGGTCGGTCTCTGAAACGTGATGGAACAGGGATATTTGGCTATCATTTCTTAAGCCAGTGGTTCCCAAACTTTTCCAGGGCAAGGCCCCCCAAATGGCATTAACATTTGACCGAGGCCCCCCTTTTGCAAGATGTCTTTAAAACATATTAAAAATACAGACTTCTGAATATATCCCCCTTTTTTAAATTAATAATTACATCATATTTACATTACATTACATTAGGAATTGATTGTGTGTGTGTGTGTGTGTGGTTGTCTGAGAGTGACAATTTATTTTTCACACCAAATTGTTGAGGGCCCCCTGGCGCCCCCTGGCGGCCCCCACTTGGAAAACCACTGTCTTAAGCGATATTTGTTGAGCTTGGATCGAGTTCAAATTTTTTTCCCATCTTTAAAAAAAAACTGCATTGCATTTCTCTATATGGTTAGCTTTTATGTTCATATGTATTTTTTGTTTTCTTTTCTACATGAATTGCTTCAAACATTTTCCTCAACTTGGCATGTTGGAGTCACTTGTATATTGTTGGCACTGAAGTCCACATTACAGCACGTGTAAGAGAGTAGATATGTGGTAAAGCACAGGGAGCCTGGAGCCTATCCCAGGGGACTCTGGGCACGAAGCAGGGGAGACCCTGGACGGGGTGCCAAGCCTTCACAGGACACAATCAACGCACACACCTACACCTACGGCTTACACACCTACTTTCAAAGCCTACCGGAGAACCCGGAGGAAACCCCTGAAGCACGGGAAGAACATGTAATCTCCACGCACACAGGCCGGAGGAGAGAATCAACTGGAGGTGCGAGTCAAACATGCTAACCACAAGCCACCCCCCAAGCAAAATTGAGTGCTGCGAAAAGGAAGGTCAGACGTTTGGAAAGCATTTACTTTGCCACACAGAGCGACGAACAATCCTGCAGGTTTGCCCAGTGCAATTCTGGATGTAATTATGTAATTTTCAGTTTCATTTTGACTACTATTTATTATTACCTCTATTTTGGCCAAAGATTTAAAAAGGTACAGTAAGTAAGTTGACCACAGAATCCCCCC
>JAFFST010041869.1:7520-18044 GCA_022414735.1 Noturus placidus | reverse complement strand
AGACAGCCAAAATGAATGGTAAATGGCGCACTTATATAGCGCTTTTATCCAAAGCGCTTTACACTGTGTCTCATTCACCCATTCACACACCAATGGTAGCAGAGCTGCGATGCAAGGTGCTAACTTGCCATCGGGGGCAACTTAGGGTTCAGTGTCATGCCCAAGGACACCCTACGATTGCATATAATACGATTACATATCTACTGTAAATTCAAAATCTTCAATCTTCAAAATTTTCCCATCTCGTAGCTCGAACCTCAGCTCGTTGTTCGAGCAGAAATTTGCTCCGAGTTCCATCTCGTAGGTCGAAAATCTCGTAGATGGAGCTGCTCGTAGATCGAGGTACTACTGTATATCTTTTTATTTACTTTAATATTTATTAATGGTTAATATAAATATATTTTTTAATTTTATTAATATTTATATTTTTCATTTAAATAGTACACTACATTTTCATGGTACAATCAGTACTGTTTTTTATTTTTGTAATAAACTTCAGCAATATTTTAATTTGAGTGTTACGTTTTCACTCAGTATCAATTTTAAAAACTATGGTTTGATTAGTTGGTTATCAGATACTGCTCTACTTGGTTATGGGTATCGGTAAAATCCCCTATCGGTCACCCTCTAATAGACTCTGGTCAGCTAGATAGTGATCTAGGGGATAAGGAGCAAGATGATGGTGGTGTTGGTATTGGCGTGAAGCTGTGGATGCTGTGAGGTTTAGATGAGGTGGTGAGAGAGCTGGAAAGACTAAAACACTGCTGCATTGCTCTCTTTAGGTATAGATTAATCAAGTGAGGGCTAATTTATACTGACATAGGTTGTCAAAGGGGATTGTGGGTAATGTAGGAAACCATTAAGTGTAAAACGAAAATGTTGATGAAGCAAAAAAACTCAGAATTTCATTAAAAAATAAATCTTAGATGATGTTGAAGATCACATTTTAGTCATAAAGATTAGTGTGTTCAGGGTAGATTTTTATTTTAAACCCACTTTGTAATCTGTTTATTTAGGTTTACATAAAGGATTTTATTTTTATTTCGTTTTTTCATATATTTAAAAAATATATTATTATCATTATTATTATTATTGCATGTTGTCACATTGTCTGTTGCATACCCCATTTATGACTCTGCACTACTCCTGTTATGTGACTGTTTGAGCCTTTGCTGGGACAAAGGCTTTTCAAAGCCAAACAGATTACATTTAAAGCAATAATTGTCTCTTTAAGAATGTCAGTTGTTACCCAGATGAGGATGGGTTCCCTTCTGAGTCTGGTTCCTCTCAAGGTTTCTTCCTCTTAAAACATCTTAGAGAGTTTTTCCTTGCCATTGTCGCCACTCAGTGTCTTGCTCAGTTGGGATAATTTCTCACTTTTACTGTGTGTGTACTGTGTTTATATTCCTGTAAAGCTGCTTTGAGACAATGTCTATTGTAAAAAGCGCTATACAAATAAAATTGAATTGAATTGAATTGAAAATTGACTGTCATTACTGACCTTAAGCTCACAGTATTGTTGAAGGTCTTCAAGTGTTTGACACGTGTTTTCTCTCTATTTTATAGGACACTCCTGCAAGCTGCTCACCAAGAACATGGGCCTGCTGGTGATTAATGAGGAGACTCTGGATGTAAGGCTGAGTAACGTGTGCTGTTTATAGTGCGAGGTGCAGTGGGAATTGCAGTCTGATGCAGTTCAGTGCACGAAAAGATGGAAGCAATTGACAACTGGCTGGGGTTTGGACCTTTGTGACCCGGTTCAGAGCCACACAAGTTACATCTCACTGTAGGATAATTTAGTGCCCCTTATGGGTTTTTAGCCTGAAGTTCCTCATCTGTCTCTCTCTTTGTCTCTGTGCTGCTGCTGTGCTGCTTCTCCCTTTCCTTCTATGTGTCTCTCCCTTGCTTCCTGTAGAAGGTTCACATCTCCAGCATCCTCTGGTTTTGCTGCTCGTAACAACACCACAGGTGGAGTTTTATACGCATCTGTAGAGAGCGAGACGAGCAAAGCGAGGGCCGGTGGAAGGCGGAGAGGGCTAATGATTGCGCAGTAGGGTAGGAACTGACGGATCTGTTCAGGCGGCTCAGAAGGAGCGAGTTCACATCCACGGCGCTTTATCATCCACACATGCTCACACACATGTAGATCATTCAGCAAAAATGTTGTCTGCTGCCCATCACAGTAAAGAGCCTGCTGCTTTCGAGGGGAAACATTAAACACATGCACATGCTCATACTCTCACACACACATGTCCACACACATATGCACAAAGGTCAGGCTGTCCTACAGGGAGGGCCTTGTCTGTTGTCTGTGCATGTTAAGGTCTCACAGCCGAAGTGGAGGCAAGAATTTCGCTCACACACACACATCTAGATGTGTAGAGATGTGGGCGGGTCCTGAGTGATGACAGACGGCTCTCCATCTGTCAAACAGTCGTTTAGCGTGATTGATGGAGTGAGGAAGAGGAAAAAGAGGAGAGAGCAGTGGAAAGTCTTTGAGCGGTGTTTGAGACTTCATGCTTTCTCGCCGCAGTTAAAGCAAATGCGCAGGAATTTTGGGGTAAGCCGTCACTGGGGACCAGAAAGCTCTCATCACTCCACATTGCATACATCAGAGACGCTCCTCCGTCCAACACTTTTTTTTTAAGAGTTTAATAATTAAAAACAAAGCACAATTTAAATAATAAAAAAAAGAGTTGGGTTTATGTCCGTAACATAAAAATAGAGTTTACATAACCACAATTAACTTAATCTGACTAATTTTAAATGAAAATAGTTATAGAATATAAAGAATATAAATACAATGTAGGGATATAAAGATGGGATTGGGATAAAGTGCAGAATATGTGCAGTAAAGTTGTGCAGTATAATGATGTACTGAGGTAGTTGTATTGAAATTGCCCACATATATAATAAACATTTATAAAATACAGGGTAATACAGGATGAAGTGGTTGCTGAGGATGAATGAATAGAAGATGTATCAACAGGAATGTAGGTGGTGTGGGTGTTGTGAAAGCAAATCCAAGCTCTAGTCCAATGTGTTGTCCTGGTTCAGGGCCCGGATGGCATTTGGGAAGAAGCTCCTCATTATTCTCTCAGTGAGAGGAAGTACTTCCCTGACTGCTACAGAGAGAATAGTCCGTTGTTCAGACGGCAGAGGTCCTTCACTATCTTCCTTGCCTTGGTCCAGAACCGCTTGCTTTAGATAGACTGCAGGTCAGGGGGCTCAGTTCGGATAGTACGCTCAGCTGATCGCACCACCCAAACCGAGCCACCTATCCTTCTTGGTGCTGTTCCAAAACCGGCTGTGATGATTCCCTTCATGATGCTCTCGATGGTGCAGGTGTAAAGACCAAAACAAAATGCAGCTGACATTGGAGACTCCTTCCATAAATGTTAAATAAACATATCCTTACAGAAATCTGCACCATATTAATGATTATACATTTCTACATTTATAAAAATCTGTTTGTTATTAGTATTAGTTTATTGAAGCATGTCTGCCAAAATAGTCCATGTCGATGAGACTATAGAAACAGTAACGTCTTATAGACCTAGCACATTAATATAACCCTGTGATTTGAATCACCACTGCTGTCAGATTTGCTGTAACAGAAAGTTAATCATCATGGTCTGACTGTTTGACTGGCAGTTTACATCTCTGTAGTGTTTATTTTTAATGCCGGAGCTGCTACTTTGTGTAGCACCAAATTATCTTGGAGAGTTACAGATTTACTAAGCAATTAACAAGCGATTGGATCAAGTACAAGTGAACATTAATGCATTAGTGCGCTGTTTTTGACAGTTTTGGAACCGTATCAGCTGTGAGAGGCCTGGATTTGAGCATTTGGTCTGCTTGGACAGAATGGATGAGACAATATGATGCAATCTGATGTATAAAAGATGGTTTAAAGCAGCCAGCAAATGGCACGCCTAATTCAGAGTGTCTCACATATGTAGAAAAGAATGAAGCAGCACTGAAAAATGCAACCAGCACGAAAAACATTGTGTGAAAGGAAGTGCGTTTGATAATGTTTATAAGTAATAAAACTGTAGTAATTATAAAAGATTTACATGCGGTATTCAGGGTAGCCCCTCCTCTTTTTGCAGCCCTAGGAGAGGTCTAGGTCTCTTTTCACAATTTACACAATGCCATATTTTTGTAATTAATCAAATTTTTATATATTATAGTCACAATTCATTAAAAAGAAAAAAATACCTAATGTATGTTTATTATAATGTTAAGTTAAAAATGTAATACTTAAATATCTTTTGCATTTATTGAATCTTGTGTAGCACAATCCTCTCTCGCATCACCATCATAACACCGTCCTGACAGGCAGTGAACCTGAGCAAACTTTCAAATGATCCTCAACCTGGCAACATCCACACTGGCTTTAAACTCAGCACCGGCACGCACCGGCTTTGAGGAAAAATCCTCTATAATGTAACATCTGGAGTACATTAGCCTTGCCTAAATTCCATTAAATGCTGAATTGAATGCTATCTGCTTTAACTAATCATTAGCTGCTTAATAATGTAATGTTGGCTTCGCAGGCACCATGTAGACGTGCGTGCGACTAATAATCAAACCTCAGTGACACGTAAAAGAAAACAGAACCATCCCTATCACTAAAATCCCCGTTTCTGCTTTCAGACTGTCTGCTCTCTTGCTCTTTTTCCTGCTATCTCTGTCCTATGACAGAAATACGTTTGGGTTGGTTATTAAATACAGTGCCTAGAATTAAGTATTCACCCCCTTGACCTTTTATACATTTTGTAATGTTCACAACCCGGAACTGAAATGTACTTCATTGGGTTTACTGTATGTGTCATGGATCGACACAAAATAGCCTATAATATTATACTATATAATATATAAAATAAATATGGGGAAAGCAATAGTGTTAGCAAAATTATGTCCAAATTAAAAAAAAAAAGTATTTGTGATTGCATAAGTATTCACCCCTGCTGCTGTGAAATTACACTCCTGGGTGAAAAAAAAAATTGGAGGCCAGGCCCAAAATGGCAAAATATTAAGGTTTTAATGGTCTTAACAATGAATCATTGTTCAGGAAATTAGCAAGAATTAAAAGAATCGATAAAGTAACTTAGCATGGGATAGCTTTGTCTCTTTGATTTCTTTAAATGTTTAAGCCTTGTGAGTAAACTTGCAAGCCAGTTTATTGTTTTTATTTACATATTTTTTATATGCATCTTATTTTTACTTTATTTTAATATTTTGCACAATTCTTCATCAAACATTTGGATCGTCATCATGATTTTAGCTTTGCGTACAAGAAGACTGTATAAGTGAATTTCCCTGTTTCTAGATTTTGTTCAAACAGTTCACTGCAGCAAAAGTAAACAAGTAAATGGTGGCATAGGAGGTCTCGGGAGTGCATTTGTTCAATTCTTGCAAATTTTCAGACCAATGATTTGTTGTTAAAACCACTGAAAGCTTAATATTCTGCCATTTTGGGCTTGGCCCATTTTTTTGCCAAGGAGTGTAGTTCTGGTGCTACCAGTTGCCACTAGAAGTCCCATAATTAGTTGAATGGGGTACATCTGTATGAAATTAAAGTGGCATGGCATTTCAATATAAATATTCCAGGAAGCCCTCAGAGTTTATTACAGTACATACTTAAAGAAGCATCATTATGAAGACCAAGGAGTTGTTGGATTTTGTGGGAGGTTTTTTTTTGGAAGTGATGTAGCCTAGACAAGTCTGTCCACCAAATGTCAGTGACCAGGTAAATATGAGTCAACTAAGAGGCTAAGTGAAAATATAGCGTAAAAAATATATATGGGGGGGGGGGGGGGGGGGGGGGTGCCGTGTATTAAGGCTAATTACATCTCAATTATGCTCGATATCAGTTGGGCGTCATAGTGCCTCGTCCGGTACAATGGCATATGCAACCTGTAAGATACTTGTCACTATGTTAGTGTGTTAATGTGATTCATCCCTGCTCATAATGCTCTCCAAATCACACACTAACATAAATACAGAGGCTTATAGCCACGACTAAAGCTCTTTTTTTTCCAATTAATTTTTTTGCAAAGGAAGGGAAGGAGTGGAGGTGGCTGGCTTTTTCGACTAAGCCTTAGGCTGATCATTGTGGTATTGAACTTTAGAGATACACAAGTAGTGATTGATGCATTATTGACTCCTGAGACAGTATAGCAGTGGTTCGTATCCCAGTATAAATTGTGAACGTTTTTTTTTTTTGTTTGTTTGCTTGTTTGGATTTTTTTTGGGTGGGGGTCATGGTTTAGAAATCTGATGTGTTTGCCTTAAAACTGTAACTTATTGCAAAACTGCTGCAAATACGTCTGTGTGGTTTTGGAGAGTGGGCTTCATTGCATATTTCAGAGACCCACAGAAAACACACTGCTTTTGTTCACTTTCAACCAGCTGTGTCACAGACAAAACGTCTTCTTCTTCTTCATCCATCTATCCATCCATCTTCTATACCGCTAATCCTTCCTTCAGGGTTACGGGGAAACTTGGAGCCTATCCCAGGGAGCATGGGGCACAAGGCGGGTACACCCAGGACATGGTTCCAATCCATCGCAGGGCACAATCACATACACATTCATACACTATGGACACTTTGGACATGCCAATCAGCCTACCATGCATGTCTTTTGGACTAGGAGATGAAATCGCAGTACCAGAAGAAACCCCAGCAGCAGGGGAGAACATGCAAACTCCGCACATACAGGGCCATGGCGGGAATCGAACACCCGACCCTGGAGGTCTGAGGCGATCGTGCTAACCACTAAGCCGCCTTCTTTTTTTTTCTGCCTCAGTATATTTTTCTGTGCTGCACGTAGGCCTTTCACGATAACTACTTTTGTTGGATGATGTATTTTCCCAGAAATAATTGCGATTAAACTATATTGTCAGTTTTAGACCATTTTATGTCACTGATATAATGAAAATAAATTAATAGTTTAATAATGCAAGTACACCCTTTTCAGAGAGAAATGACATTTTAATTCTAAAGAATATTCAGACATTGGAATATAATATTGTGAAATCTTTATGCTTTAGTTATTCATCGTCTTTGTTTTAGTGCGTTGTTACGGAAACAGCGTATTCACAACATGACTTAACCATTCTACCTAGCGCCTCTCTTAAGTTCAAGTTCACGTTATTTTTTTGTTTCTGAACTGTTAGTGCATTGTTAATATCTTTTGTGTCATTTTTTCATCAGAACAATATGTTTAATTCAAACCGGTGCTAGTGCTTGGTACACAGCTGAAACTCAAATGCACAGAGTTTTGCATTCGACTGTGCATTTTAATCGTAAATTAAATGAATATTCAGGGTTCGAGTGTTTAATTCGACAGCCCTAGAGCAGACGAGAGAACAGAAGCAGAGGGAATGGCTAAAATGTTGGTGGCATTCATTCTTGTGTAAATGAACATGCATTTAAACACAATGGCCAGCAAAATGATTCAGGTCATGTTCATATATCATACGATAAATTGATAAGGTAATTATCATGACAGGCACCACAAAGATATGCTCAAATGAAGTGAATCGATAATAAAAGTGTTCACTATAAATGAGAAGAAGTAGGGGAATAGTACAGAGGAAGTCCTCAGCAGCACATTGTGCTGGAATAGAGACACACTCAACATTATGGGCTTCCTCATCAGTCAAGTCGGTCACTCAACCAGTCATGCTGAAGTGCCGAACCTGGGCTAATGTAGAGGAGAAAGCGAGATGTGTGTATGTGTATGAGCACTCCATCGCACTCGCTCCTTCCTACTTTTCTGTGCATGTCCAAGCAAATAGCTTGAGCCTTCCTCTCTATGTATGTATAACGCCATGGTTCAAGCACTCGAGTCCAGCTGTCTCGCTCAAGTAGCCACATCCTGTAAAGCACCTTTTACACCGTGACTCTGCCAAGACCCACGACTGGAACGCTGTAGCATAACGGATGCCTTCCATACACTAATCCAAACACACTTGAGTTGCAGTCAGAGTTCACTCAGGCAGACAAACACAGCGGGCTGATGAGGCGGCAGGCAGCATTAGGGTGTACTGGGATGACACAGACGCACACAGGGTGAAGCCTATTTTGAGTGCACTCTTAATGGAAACACTGTTTAATCACATTGTTTATCACTGCAGTTATCTCGGTAATGATCTTTATACTTTGCTGATGATGTATGTTGATGTAGTCTGACATCTCTATTCTGTTCAATCTGACACAAACACACACAGTGTTTTATGGCCTTCAGCAGGGATGGCCACACTCTTGTAGAGAAGTCCTCACAGCTGCACTAGTCACTGACTCAATCTTCCCTCCCTCTCTCCCTCTCTCTCTCTCTCTCTTTCTTTCTCTCTCTCTGTGAAACCCAAGGCTCCTCTCTGCAAATATTTCCTTTGAGCTTGGGTTTCAGCGCTTGTTATGCCAGCAGAGGTTTGGTGGGTCCCCAAGGTGCAATCTCCTTGCCTTAAGGCATCTGTTCCCTAACACTCCCTCCAGCCCTATTCCAGGCTGCTTTGTGGGCAGACTAGAGCAGCGATGTCTGCTGAAGCTGTTAGATATGGAAGAGTGTTATTGGTGGCTCTCACATGATCCCAGATAGACAATATAACCAGCAGGATGCACTTTCTCACATCAATGCTTCCGTACACACGTTAACATGCATATTACTCCTGCACACGTCACCCAGCAAGGTATACTCTGTTAGGAACCTAGTGAGACGAGAGCTGAAATGATTTGGAGTCGGTTTTCAGTGGGTACCTTTTTAGTGTCTGGATGATACCACAACTTTTAGGTGTTTGTAGACTTCTTCAAAGTCAAAACCGCTTTAATGCTCGTAGTCAACAAAACGTTTTCAACACTAGAAAACTTGTTTTGATAGCATGATTGTTTTGATAAGGCGGTGCTATTTGGTGGTGTTTTTCCAAGGATTGTTTGGTCAGCTTTGAAAACATTCCTTTAAAACTTGTGATCAAGTGCATTTAATTGTATTCAAATATTAGAGACTGTACATTCACTCTGCCATGGCCATAGCAAGCAGCAACAGTAGCACTTCACTATGCAGTGCGTACAGGAGTGCGCGGAGTTAGTTTGTGGTTGTTGCGGCCAAAAGTCAGTACGTTTACATGGACAAAAATAATCCGAGATTAACCCGATTAAGACAATACTCAATACACCACTACGTCCGAAACCGCGTACTTTCCTGCTATATAGTACGTGTAATACATGTATTTTGGCTACTATAACGTAGGTAAGTTCGCATTTAGGACGCAGCCCACGGCTTCAAGGCACGTATAGCATGACAAATAATGAACTGCACTTGCAGCTTTTGTAAAGTTAAAGATGAAACGGCCAAAACTGTATACGGTACCATAACGAAGACGAACTGTATGTCCATTCGTGAATTTCTGGAGGGACATCGGATGGCGTGGCGCGGTGACGTAATGACGTGTGCCGTTAATCGATCTATGTTCTATAACATGTAAAACTGGAGTATTTTAAAAGCGACTCATGGAAACACCTTAATCACAATATTATCTTATTCAGAATAAGGTCAATAATTAGATTATTGCTGTCCATGTAAACGTAGTCACTGATTGATTTTGCTGCAGTATTTTTCAAAAATGTTTTAACAGCTTAATACCCAACTTCATAGTTGGCCTATTTTATTGCCCAAGCGTGTATACAGTATAGTAGGAATATAGTAGGTATTAATTGTGTATTTCAAAATTTATATAAAAAAATATCTAGGATGCCTATTTACTGTGTACACACCTGTTTATATAAAGTCACTCAAAGTGAGACTTTATCCTAAAACCTTTAATGCCCACATTACTTTTATTTGGCCACATTAATGTCCCTTGTCATTAATATTAACCAGTCTTTACATATCCACCCTCTGCATCTTTTTGAACTGGACACAGGACAGTATAACACACTCGGAGGAAAGCGTTATCTACCCTCTTCCACATACATGAGCTCACATATGCACATGATTGGCTCATTGTGATTGACAGGAGAGAGAGTATGCCACCCCTCTCACCCAGGGAGCACGACCAGTTTTGCTGTCTTCACTCCCAGTCACGAATAGCTGTGGCATCGTCGGTATTCCAACGCGCATTCTCTGGACATTAGTTGCAGCACTCAGGAAAACTGTTTTTGTTTTTGTTTTTTGTTTTTTTGTTTGTTTTTTTTTTTTTGAGTTTACAACTCATCTTCACAAATAACTTTTTTTATTATTATTATTCAGCCCTAAACACAGTGATGTGTAAAATAGGTTTTTACACCAAGTGACAGATGTTTAAGTTGAGGAAATACATGCTTTGATCAACTTATGCCACTAATAATAGAGCATAGTATGATAACCATTCAAATAATAATTTTTCCCCCCATTGAATTCTCATTCATTATAAATAATCAGCTTCAATGTGAAGAGAGAAATCAGTTTTGACAGCCCTATTATACACATTTTCATCATTCAGTATAAATGTCAAACATACTTCCAGACATGGTGGAAA
>JAFFST010041863.1:0-10111 GCA_022414735.1 Noturus placidus | reverse complement strand
CACTCACACACACACTCACACTCACTCTCTCTCACACTCACTCTCTCACCACTCACACTCACTCTCTCACACACTCACACTCACTCTCTCACACACTCACACACACACTCCCTCTCTCACTCTCTCACACTCACTCTCTCACACACTCACACACACACTCACTCTCTCTCACACTCACACACACACTCACACTCACTCTCTCTCTCACACTCACACACTCACACTCACTCTCTCATACACACACACTCACACTCACTCTCTCACACACTCACACACACACTCACACACATACTCACTCTCTCACACACTCACACTCACTCTCTCTCTCACACTCACACACACACACTCACACACACACTCACACTCACTCTCTCATACACACACACTCACACTCACTCTCTCTCTCTCACACACACACACACACACACACACACACACGACTAAGCGAGTTATGAAGGGAAGAACGTGTCTGAGCTTCTCCTGCTGATTTGGAGTCGGCGCTTCGTGTTTTTGCTCTGAAGCGTGTTTTATCTGACCTTCATCATGTTGATTATAATGAAAAATAAACACATTTAAAGCACTTTATAGCAGAAATATCTACAATAAATGAATGAAAATAAATGAATGATGTTATAACATTATCAAATGCAATTGTATTTCCTGATTTTTTCTTAGCGTGCTAATGTTAGTTGTCATGGAGACAGTTTAGCATTACCGTGATGATAAGTATCTCAGTATAAGAACTTTTATTTAACATCCAGACAAATGCTAACAAAGAAAGCTATACAGACTAGCTCTTAACTAACAGTGCTCATTCAGGGCCACAGGGAACAGGTGTGTGTGATCAGTGGGGTCATGTGATGTGAAGGGGCTGATGGGTAATGTAGTCCTGCACTGATTTCAGCACTAACATGACAGTTATACGTGTCTGTAGCTACAATAACAGCTAATTCACAGTAATCAGTAAAAGTGAACAGTTTAAAAATAACTCTAGAATTTAACTGTAAATGTTCGAAGCATTATTTTAGATAATATTTCATTATCTTTGTTATAATTATTTTATTGTAATAATTAATTACGGTTACTTTATTATCGTTTGTAGAAGCACAATATTCATCTTTATATCGTTTCTATTATTTAATGTTTCTCTTTTTTTACATCTTTTTTATTCTTGCTTTTTATTTGTAAAACACTTAGCATTTTAATGTACAATAATTTCTATATATAGAAAGTTTATTATTCATATCCTATCATTAGCCAGCTAATATTTGATACATAAAGTCCTGTACTGCAGCACGTATAAATCCTCCCACTGTGTACACGTCCACCCGAAAGTTTCTTTCTGTAAATAAATAAAAGATGGAGCGGAACGTGACCCAGATCCGTGTTGGGAAACCTGCAGTGTGTTTGAGATGGCGCCGTCGAGGGAGCGAGTGCAAGCGCTCCAGATACCGCAGCAAGGCTCAGAGCCCGTGCTAAATAAACCCGAGTGTTCAAAAGAATCCACAATCACACAAGAAATAAGAGGAAAATACGTCACATATGATAAATAACTGTGCTTACACTCTAGCTGTTGTATTAGCGCTTCATGCTAACTGTAATCACGGTGTATTTCTGGTTGGTCTGAGCCTTTTTTCAGTAATTCATCAACAAATCGGCGGTAAATGTCGACGTTCCGGATAATTCCGTCTCATTTCCACGCTCGTTATATCTTCACACTGTCACTGTTAAACATGTTAGCTGCACGCTAGCTAGAGAAATTCATCTTAGCGTCAATAAATACCTGGCTCGTGTTTATGTTGTTGTGAATAGTCCGAAATTTTCCCCACAGTTTTTGATTGACATATTTATATATAAACAATCATCATAATTAAATATATTATTTATATCACAATATTTTAGCAATTTATAGTTTTAGAAAAGTCCCGCCCCTTATCTTACTAATAAAGAGGATTGACTCATTAGTGATGAATTCATGGATAAATATTGTTATAATATATATATATAATGTATTAATGTATTAACATTGAGGAATGAACTTATAAATTGTAGTAATTTCATAATAATATTTTTTGCAAATTAATACTTAATAATAAAGCAGGGAATATCCTGAGTTTCTGTAAAGAAGTGTGTCCCTTCTGACTGATATCTTAAATTGCTTTATTAATGAAATAATAAAGTAACAAATATTTAGATGTTTCATTATTAAACTATTGATTATTAAATTCTATATTTAAAAAAAAAGTTTTTTGACGAATGTATTTATGAGCTAAAATTCTGACAAGATTAAAAACAACAATGCATGTTAAAATGTTCTGTGAAGGCTGATGTGGGCTGTGTGTGTGTGTGTGTGTGTGTGTGTGTGTGTGTGTGTGTGTGTGTGTGTGTGTGTGTGTCCTCCTCCTCTCCTCCTGTCCTCTGTAAAGTTTCTCTTTCTGGAAGTCCTACAAGCTTTTGGCAGACGCAATGAAGCCTTGACACCCACCCACACACACACCCACTCATGCACACACACACACACACACACACACACACAGAGAGAGAAAGAGAGTCAACACAGCATAGGATCAGCATTGTTCTTCAAACTTCTGCACATCTCTATTTGTGTAGAGCTCATGCTCTTGTAGAACACTGACTCACAATAACACACTCTCTCACACACACTCTCTCACACAAACACACACTCTCACACACACTCTCTCACACACACTCTCTCACACAAACACACACTCTCACACACACTCTCTCACACACACACTCCAGTCCTGACCTTGATCTGTCTTTGTTATTGAGGACGGTGAGAAAACGCAACGCTGCACTTACAGACAGGAATAAAAACAGCAACCAGAAGTCCAGCCTTGCAGACGCTGGTGTCTGATAGGACCGCTACCAACTAGAAATTATTTTAAACAACAGTCAGCGGTCGAGAAAACGAAAATAGCTTTGAGACGGTTTGGATGGTTTTCACACGCAGAGCATGGAGAAGAGAGAGAAAAACTCTACTGCAGAACATTCAGTAGCTAATAACATGCTAGCTAATAACATGTTAGCTAGTAACATGCTAGCTAATAACATGCTAGCTAATAACATGTTAGCTAGTAACATGCTAGCTAATAACATGCTAGCTAATAACATGCTAGCTAATAACATGCTAGCTAATAACATGCTAGCTAATAACATGCTAGCTAATAACAGGTTAGCTAGTAACATGCTAGCTAATAACATTCTAGCTAATATCATGCTAGCTAGTAACATGCTAGCTAATAACATGCTAGCTAATAACATGTTAGCTAGTAACATGCTAGCTAATAACATGCTAGCTAGTAACATTCTAGCTAATAACATGCTAGCTAATAACATGCTAGCTAATAACGTGCTAGCTAATTGTTTACACTACTCAACCAACTAACTAAAGAAAGACCTCTAATCAAACGTGAGTCTGTGATGTTTCATCAAATCTACAGACGACTTTCTTTTATTTATTATTTCTTTCCTGAAAAAATGTCACGTTAATGTCATGTGACATCCCCTTTAGCCCCGCCCCCTCGGCTCTACTGACAAATTTTATACAGTATCTGTATACAGTACAGTATACAGTATACAGTAACTGCGAATTATTTATGCGCAGTTAGCAAAGAGACACAGTAGATACACTATTTGGCCTAAAGTATGTGCACCCCTGAGCATCACACCCGTGTGTGGTTCTTCTACATATCTGGAGGCACACAGTTGTGTAGAACGTCTTTGTACGCTGCAGCATTATATACAATTTCCCTTCAGTGGAATCGAAGAGGACCAAAGTGATCCGAGAGCTTTTTATATCCACACAGAAGCCACACAGGCAATAGTTTACTGAACTTCGCTGACATTAAGCAGTTCAACGCTCTGAGGTGGGAAGGAAGAGATTCCGAGCCTGGAAATCACAAATTCCCTGTTGTATGGAATGGAGCGTTATTTAAGCTTACATGTTACATAATCTCCTGCCCAGAAACCTGAAGAACTCCATCAGCCATTCATCTCTCGCGTCTTTAGGCTTGAAGTGTTTGTCGTTCTTCATGATGACAGACGGAGGTGTGTGAACGACTGATGGGGATAAATATCATTATCGAACCGTTACTCATGCACACACCTACTGTTTTTCCTCGTTAGGAGCAGACGTGTATATTCGGCTTACATCAGTTACATGATCGATATTTTACAGCATCTGTGAAAGGTTTCATTTTCACACACACACACACACACACACACACCTAACATAATGTCATCCTTCCCCCTGCCAGGTGGCTTTAGACGAAATTAATGAAATTAAGTAACATGAGGGTTTGAGGTTCAGGAATCTGGCAACGTTATGGTCAATGTAAATGTCTGTTTGCTCAGAACAACTATAATCCGAGTATAATTTCAAGAAGATATCTGATTTTACACCACAGCACTGTTGAGTTCTGGATCCTGATTGGGTCAGGAGGTGGTTAATTTAATTAATTAATTTATCAATTTGTATAGCGCTTTTTTACAATGGACATTGTCTCAAAGCAGCTTTACAGAAATATCATTTTTACATTTACAAGCGACTTACAAATGAGACACACTCACACACCAATGGTAGCAGAGCTGCATGCAAGGTGCTAGCTTGCCATCGGGGCAACTTAGGGTTCAGTGTCTTGCCCAAGGACACTTCGGCATGGGATCACCCGGGCCGGGATTCCAACCACCAACCCTACGCTTAGTGGACAACCCGCTCTACCACCTGAGCCGTGGTGGTTAGTTCTCCAGAACAGCGGCTCTGACAGTAGCGCAGGTTTATATTAACGCACTCGTTCTAATACGTTTCTATAGTTTCTATAGTAACCGCTGATTCATGGGGACGTGTACAGCGCGCTCTCCACTGCTGATAAACAGATTTAAATAATGGTTGATGTGGTGACGTTTTCTGTGCGGAGAAATGTGTTTATGTGGCGTGTAAGGAAGGAGTCTCCAGTGTCAGCGCCGTGTAACAGTCAGTGTTAACGCTGTAACTGTAAGTTACGATAACGTGCATGCCGATATAAACGTTTTATTTCTTGCGTCTTGAATGAAAATGAGATTTTTTTTCCTCTAACAGGTTCAACATGTCCTCTTGGAGCGATGTGGACCGTCTGAGGCAGTGAAACGTAGAGTTCGTGACCTTTTCACACCTTTTACACTTCATCTCCATCTGAAAACACACACCTGGTGTCCTCTCAATCGGGCGTGTCCAGGATTGCGCTTGTTTTGCTGTGAATTTCATTTTTTTTCCAAAAATGGCCGACCCTTATCAAAACAGCTATCACCATGGTGACGGTTACCAGGCCGAATACCAGGAGGAAGAAGACGCGGCGAGTGATGACACAGAGGGTCACGATGAGGACGACCAGATGTACGAGGGCGAGTACCAGGGCATCCCGCACCCAGATGAGGTCAAAGCGCCGAGGTCAAAGTTGAAGGTTCGTGCTGATCCGGACGAAGACGACGGCCTGGCGGAGCAGTACGAGGAGATCATAGAGGACTGCGGACACGGACGCTTCCAGTGGAGTCTGTTCGTGGTGCTCGGCTTGGCGCTGATGGCCGACAGCGTGGAGTGTTTCGTCGTGGCGTTGGCGCTTCCCAGTGCTGAAAAGGACATGTGCATGTCCAATGCGGAGAAAGGCATGCTGGGTAAGTCCTGCATTAATGTCTTTATAATGAGCTTCTTATTATTAAGCGTCGTATTTAAGAATTAAAAACATGTTTTGTCTTTTCAGTTGAAAGATTGATTTTTATTCGATCCATTTTATTCTGGCTAGAGAGTTGATGTGGGCGGGGCTATATTGTAAGTACGTGACATAACCACTTATGCAAATCAAAATTTCCAATAAATTATCTCACAGATAATAAAATATATGAAACAAAGGCAAATGTACCGATATATTTCTCATTGTGAGATTATGAATTATTAGATATTTTTGTCTTGTTTTATTGAAATTAATTGACTACCTAGTTATCTGCCTTACCTAGTAGGTTAGACATTAGCTAGCTTATACTTGCTGTCCACATTTCCACGTTGCCTAGCAACAGTCTATAGTTCTTCTTCATGTCAGAAGCACTAGGATTTGGTGAGTCATTGATGCGAAGTGTAATTAAAGGGCAGCTGTAGCTCAGTGGGTAGATCGGGTTGTCCACTAATCCACTAATCGTAGGGTTGGTGGTTGGAATCCCGGCCCGGGTGATCCCATGCCGAAGTGTCCTTGGGCAAGACACTGAACCCTAAGTTGCCCCCGATGGCAAGCTAGCACCTTGCATGCAGCTCTGCTACCATTGGTGTGTGAGTGTGTCTCATTTGTAAGTCGCTTTGGATAAAAGCGTCTGATAAATGTAAATGTCCATTTCCGTAGCTACACCATTACCGCGAGTGAATTTATGAATTGGGTTTGGGCCGAAACGCTTGGCAAGCGCTCGATATTAGCCAGAAGCTACTAAAGTGGAGCATAAATAAGGAGAGCTGTCGAGTTCGCTAATTGCGCTGGGATTAATCAGGCTGTGCTGCGTACTCGACTTTATATCAAGAAAAGTTTTTAAGTAAGTGTTATACTTTCAAAACCAAACACGACAATTTGGTGGAGAAAGTAAAGAAATGACACCGGAGACTCCTTCCCTTAATCCATGAGTGTTAAATAAACATCTTCATACAGAAAACTTCATCATATCAATGATATCTTAAATCTGTTTATATGGAGTGTATCTTCTATAAGTCCCTGTGAAGGAGCGGTTACTATAGAAACAGTAACATGTTAGGTTATAGCTTATAGGAGTTATAGGAGGCGTGGCCTAAAGTCTGAACTGTTTTGGGTGATAATGCTAAATTGGTAGGCAGGCTGACAGCATCAGCTCTCTGTATGTGTGTGTGTGTGTGTGTGTGTGTGTGTGTGTGTGTGTGTGTGTGTGTGTGTGTAAACAGCCAGGTCAGCAAAGGCTTCAGCAGATCAATATACTTCCATCTGACCTTGAGTCACACATCATCCCTCTACCTTTCTTTTCCTCTTTATATTTCTCTCCGTCTTTCTTTCACTCTTTCACTCACCTTTTCCTTCCTTTCTCTTCCACAATCTTTCCTTTAATCACTCACTCTTACTTTTCGGACCACTCTCTCTCCCTCGATTCTGTTTCCGTTCCGGTCTTTCAGAACATCTATCCATCCCTCCTCTATCCATCTTTCCCCATCTCTCTATAATTCTGTTCATCTTATCCCCCACTCTCTCTTTTCTGTGTTCTTTTCCCCAGACTCTTACTTTCTCTCCCCCTCCATTAGTCCATCGCTCCCTCCTTCTATTCATCGTGATGTCGTGACCTGGCAGGAGGGATTAAGAGTGACTGAGCTGGGAGGGAGTGAGAGACTCCTCTCTCTCTCTCTCTGACTCTCTCTCTCCCCCCCTCCCTCTCTCTCTCTCTCTCTCTCTCCCTCCCTCCCTTCCTCTCTCTCTCCCCCCTGAATTAAGGATTAATAGTCTCTCACCCTGTTCAGGTCATTATTAATCACTGCTATCCATCTATGAATTCAAAAGACATTTTAAATACAAAACATTCAATAGTGCGTTCTTCACGATGGTAATTAAATATAACGTATTAGAAGTTTTCAGTTTTTTAGAAAGTGTGTGCCTGTGATAATAAAATAAATAATTCCTGTAAACTCCTGGGAAACAGATGGTTCTTCATATTTACTGCAGTCTCAGGTTGAGTGGAAGCGGCGTGACGGGAACACGATGGACCTGCGACAGTGTTTCCAGCTGTTATGCTTCATAATGACACCTTTTTATCAAAGCTATACAATCTGCAGATGTTTAAAACACAACGTCCTGGAATGCAGAAAAAAAATGTTATGGTACCGTATAAACTTTTGGGTGTTTTTATTTATTTATTTATTATTTTTACGAGCGCTTTAAGTGCAGTTAATTATTTCCCACACTGTACGTGCTAATAGACGACTGCTTGAAGCCGTGGGTGTGTCCCAAACCGCGTACTTACCATCTATATAGTAGCCAAGATACATGTATTTTTCCCCACTAGAGATCTATAGTAGGAAAGTATGCGGTTTGGGACGCGGCTGAAGTCTCTTGTTCGCCGTAAAATGTTGAGCGCTGCCGTGTGTGATCGTGTCATGTCGCAAAATGCGGTGAAAACTCTCACACGACGTTCCTCATGTGATTCAGGTGTTTACATGTCTGTAATACACGCCCATAATACGACTAAAACAGGAGAACTCCACCTGTCTTAATTCCATTAGAGCTTCATTAGATTATGACCTTAATCAGATTAAGGTCGGTGTTTACATGGTAGTTTCGTAATCAAAGAATGGTCTTAATTAGATTAAGAGTGGATTATTGTTGTCCATGTAAACGTACTGAATGACGCTTTCGCTCTAATAAAACAGAGAGAGAGTTCCTTTATGACAGAGAGCGAGTTTCTTCTGTGACCGGTAATGATGCGAGAAGAAATATCATTTCACGCAGAATGATATATTTAATCATCTTTGGCTGCCTTGAATTAAATAAGGAAAATGTGCCTCCTAGTGTTAATCTAATGCCATTGCACCCAGTAATCTGTAATGTAGGTATTTATCCATCCATCCATCCGATTATTATAAAACCTGCTTAAGATTTAGAAACTGTAGATATTTTTAATATGGCATAAGAAACAATTCCAATCTGATGTGCGTGTTCCTCTCAGACCTGACCTTTAAACTTCTCCCTTAGGTCTGATCGTTTTCCTGGGAATGATGTTCGGAGCGTTCGTTTGGGGAGGAATGGCCGATAAAGTGGGACGACGGAAATGTCTGCTCATCGCGCTGACCATCAACTGCATCGCCGCCTTCCTTTCATCCTTCGCTCAGGGATACGGATTCTTCATCTTCTTCAGACTCATCTCTGGCTTCGGGTGAGAGAGAGACAGAGAGAGAGAGAGAGACAGAGAGAGAGAGAGAGAGAGGGAGAGAGAGAGAGACAGAGAGAGAGAGGGACAGAGAGAGAGAGAGAGTGAGAGATAGAGAGGGAGAGAGAGAGAGGGACAGAGAGAGAGAGAGACAGAGAGAGAGAGAGTGAGAGAGAGAGAGCGAGAGAGAGATTAAATAGCAACCTCAGTTTTATAAATGATTAAAACCAGAAGAAATTGAAAGCAAGGAAATGATGAAATAATGTGTGTGTGTGTGTGTGTGTGTGTGTGTGTGTGTGTGTGTGTGTGTGTGTGTGTGTACTACAGGATCGGAGGCTCTGTCCCGATCGTGTACTCGTATTTCTCCGAGTTTCTGCAGATGGATAAGAGGGGAGAGCACCTCAGCTGGCTCTGTATGTTCTGGATGATGGGTGGAATTTATGCTTCGTTCACTGCCTGGGGCATCATCCCTCATTACGGTGCAGTTATTACACATTAATGCTCTATACATCATCATGCCTCACTATAGCACAGTTATTACATCTTAATAATGCTCTAGAACATCATCCAGCACTACAGTACAGTTACTGTGTGTGTGTGTGTGTGTGTGTGTGTGTGTGTGTGTTCAGGATGGGGATTCAGTATGGGTTCAGAGTTTCAGTTCCACAGTTGGCGTGTGTTCGTGTTGGTGTGTGCGCTGCCGGCCTGCGCCGCTCTCATCGGCCTCATGTTCATGCCCGAGAGTCCACGTTTCCTGCTGGAGGTACGGGGTCAAAGGTCAAACTTTATGCGCTCAGATTCAGCCATACACACTCAGGACATTGCCAAGAGCAGGTGGAAAAACAACAGACTTCAACAAAGAAGCAGGAACAGGACGACCAATCAGCAGAGAGAATGAGTTAACAAGCACAGGAAGCAGTGACCAAATAAGGAAAGCGAAGGGCAGACAGGGACAGATGTGTGGGACAGAAGCGGTGCAGATGTGACGTGTGTGTGTGTATATATATATATATATACATACAATACATGTACACTTAAATATAAACATCTTGTTTAGATAGATACAGTAGATAGATAGATAGATAGATAGATAGATAGATAGATAGATAGATAGATAGATAGATAGATAGATAGATAGATAGATAGATAGATAGATAGATAGATAGATAGATAGATAGATAGATAGATAGAT
>JAFFST010041859.1:4351-47032 GCA_022414735.1 Noturus placidus | reverse complement strand
TCTCCTTACCTTCAATATCTCTCTCCTTACCTTCAATATCTCTCTCCTCTTTCTCCTCTCTCCTAAAATCAATATCTCTCTCCTCTTTCTCCTCTTTCCTTACCTTCAATATCTCTCTCCTCTTTCTCCTCTTTCCTTACCTTCAATATCTCTCTCCTCTTTCCTTACCTTCAATATCTCTCTCCTTACCTTCAATATCTCTCTCCTCTTTCTCCTCTCTCCTAAAATCAATATCTCTCTCCTCTTTCTCCTCTTTCCTTCCCTTCAATATCTCTCTCCTCTTTCTCCTCTTTCCTTACCTTCAATATCTCTCTCCTCTCTCCTTACCTTCAATATCTCTCTCCTCTTTCTCCTCTCTCCTTACCTTCAATATCTCTCTCCTCTTTCTCCTCTCTCCTTACCTTCAATATCTCTCTCCTCTTTCTCCTCTCTCCTTACCTTCAATATCTCTCTCCTCTCTCCTTACCTTCAATATCTCTCTCCTCTTTCTCCTCTCTCCTTACCTTCAATATCTCTCTCCTCTTTCTCCTCTCTCCTTACCTTCAATATCTCTCTCCTCTCTCCTTACCTTCAATATCTCTCTCCTCTCTCCTTACCTTCAATATCTCTCTCCTCTTTCCTTACCTTCAATATCTCTCTCCTCTTTCCTTACCTTCAATATCTCTCTCCTCTCTCCTTACCTTCAATATCTCTCTCCTCTTTCTCCTCTCTCCTTACCTTCAATATCTCTCTCCTCTTTCTCCTCTCTCCTTACCTTCAATATCTCTTTCCTTACCTTCAATATCTCTCTCCTCTTTCTCCTCTTTCCTTACCTTCAATATCTCTCTCCTCTTTCTCCTCTTTCCTTACCTTCAATATCTCTCTCCTCTTTCCTTACGTTCAATATCTCTCTCCTCTTTCCTAACCTTCAATATCTCTCTCCTCTCTCCTTACATTCAATATCTCTCTCCTCTCTCCTTACCTTCAATATCTCTCTCCTCTTTCTCCTCTCTCCTAAAATCAATATCTCTCTCCTCTTTCTCCTCTCTCCTTACCTTCAATATCTCTCTCCTCTTTCTCCTCTTTCCTTACCTTCAATATCTCTCTCCTTTCTCCTCTCTCCTTACCTTCAATATCTCTCTCCTCTTTCTCCTCTTTCCTTACCTTCAATATCTCTCTCATTACCTTCAATATCTCTCCTCTTTCCTTAACCCTCTGTTCTTCACCTTCAATATCTCTCTCCTCTTTCTCCTCTTTCCTTACCTTCAATATCTCTCTCCTCTCTCCTTACCTTCAAAATCTCTCTCCTCTTTCCTTACCTTCAATATCTCTCTCCTCTTTCTCCTCTTTCTTTACCTTCAATATCTCTCTCCTCTTTCTCCTCTTTCCTTACCTTCAATATCTCTCTCATTACCTTCAATATCTCTCCTCTTTCCTTACCTTCAATATCTCTCCTCTTTCCTTAACCCTCTGTTCTTCACCTTCAATATCTCTCTCCTCTTTCCTTACCTTCAATATCTCTCTCGTCTCTCCTTACCTTCAATATCTCTCTCCTCTTTCCTTACCTTCAATATCTCTCTCCTCTTTCTCCTCTTTCTTTACCTTCAATATCTCTCTCCTCTTTCTCCTCTCTCCTTACCTTCAATATCTCTCTCCTCTTTCCTTACCATCAATATCTCTCTCCTCTTTCCTTACCATCAATATCTCTCTCCTCTTTCTCCTCCTTCCAGCTTCGTTTTAATTACTGCTCTTTTTTCCCTCTGCCTGATATTTATACCACTCTTTAAAATCGCTTTTTGCTTCACTTTTTCTTTTATCTAGTCATTTCCTCATCTCTTACCATTACTCCTTTTTACTCTTCCACCATCCAACAGTCCTTCCAGATCCCTGCATCTTCTTTTCCACCCTTTTCCAGCTCCTTCTTTCTATAGTATTCAGTTCCCATTCCTGACTCCTCCCTTTTCCTTTAATGGCTGTTTTCATCCCTTTCTCCGATTATTTATCTCATTATTTCCCAGTACATTACTATTCTTCTGCACTTCCTCCAGCCTTCTCCTCTCTTTCCAGTTCTTTTTCTTTGTCTCACTCTCTTTCTTTCCAGGTTTTTCTTTTCCCAATGCCTTTCCTTCCTTTCTCTTGCTAGTTTTTCCTCTGAACATCTTTCTTGTTTTTTCTCTCTCGCTTTTCTTACTCATCCATCTTTCTTTCCCTTTACTCTATTCTCTCTCGTTTTCTTTCTTTTGTCTCCTTTAATATTTATTAACTTTCCGTTACACATTTTGTCCTCTTTTTCTCCTGTCCTCCTCTCTCTTCCAAGTTATACTGTCCTTGAACATGTATTCTCACTCCATTTCTCGTTTAATCTATTTCCTCCATCCAGTTTTTCTTCTCTTTTCCCCCATTCTTTCTCTTTCTAGTTCTCATCATACCCTTCTTTCAAAAATTCTCTCGCACACCCTTTCCCCCATTTCCTCCTGCTCCTTTTTCTCCCGATTTGATCTTTATTAACCTTTCTAGTTTTCTTCAGTCCTCCTTCTTTTTCTCTTCTTCCATTTGCACTTTTCTTATAGCAACATCCATTCTCCTCTCTCTATCTTTACCTTCTCTCCGGGCTGAAGACGAGGATCTCCTGTCCTCCTTGCTGCTGTTCCCCGGCCCTCTGGTCCACCACTTCTGCACACACGCACGCAATGGACAAACATGTGTCACTACATGCCACACGCAACAGTCAGTACTGGGCAAAGTGACATTACACCTGTCAGGACACACCTCAGGATTTGTCTCTCCAACTCTAACAGTCACAGTCACACACACACACAAAGTCCCTAGTGAGTTACTGTCTGTTCGAGTGTGAGAAGAGCGAGTGTATGACAGTAACGAGGTGTACACAGTGAATGTTGTGGAGATAGAGACAGAGACAAAGAAAGAGCACGAGAGACAGAGAAAGAGAGAGCAAGAGACACAGAGAGACCGAGAGAGCGTGAGAGATTTTTGAGAGATTTTCCATAATCAGCACATCCTGATGTGATTTATTCCTCTCACACGAAAGCAACTCTGCAACAATTACAGTTTCTCTCCTCGTATATCATTTGAGCCAAACGTCCACTTTCACGCTTATAAAGCAGCACTTAATCACGTTCGAATTACAGCCGTGTTACAAGCAGACGGGACGAGGCTCTCCAGAGAGCCGACGTGTGATCTCGTGTGTTAACGACAAGCCGTTTCAGATTAGCGCTTGTTCTGATGTTTGTTATGCCGTTATTTTTCATTTTCCTGCTAGCCCTCCAGAAAACTCCAGAGAACCTGAAGATAATGACGGTCAAGACGACGCCGCAACACGATGAGGGAGAAAGAAAAGACTCGGTTACGGTGAAAGGATGGAGGCTGGGGTGACCAGTGCAGAGTTCGGAGTTGGTGGATACAAGATGATTCGTATCAGGAATATCTGAAATGGTTCATCCATCAATGATGCTAATGTAAAAATAAATAATAATTTAACCGGCCCAGAAGAGATGGAGACAGACAAGTTCAGAAACCCAGCCTCCTTAAAGACACTCACCTTTCGAGGTTTCCACTGGTTTGCGTATGACGATGTTATTAATGGGCGTCGTCTGAGCGGTTCTGTTGGTCCGGCTTTTCCGATTGGACGCTGGAGTGACTGGGGCGGGCAGAGCGAAAACGCCGCGGTCGGGATCAGTCACTGCAAAGTTCTCTTTATTCTCTCTGGCCCGCTCACGCTTCTCACCGTTACGTGGACGTGACTTTGCTCGGTCTACGATAGGGGACTGACCTATTTCACCCCGCCTCTTCTCAGATGATTGACAGGTGGGCTTCTGGGGAAAAAAAAACCCAAACAAACAAAAAAAAAAAACAAATAAGAGAAAAGCAATAAGTGCAGTGCAACTATAGAGAAATTAAAATGGTGTGTTTATGTACATGTACAGTATTATACGTGTGTACACGCGCATCGTGCTAACTTTGCGTGGAGTCTGTGCGTGCTGCATGTTCCTTGGCGTTAACGGGATCCAGGCGTTATCGTCATCATAGCACTCGCTCGGGAAAACCATGGACCCCAGCACGGCTCTCTGTGTGCCTTCATCTTCAGCGTCGTCCGCGTCATCCTCACAGTCACTGAAACGCAGGGTCTTCTTTAACCGCAAGAAGAAAAGGAAAACAAACATAAAACAAAGCTTGTGTATACTGACGTCCTGTAAGAACGCGAGGAAAATTCGACATAATAATTATACGTTATGTTCGGGGTTGTTTTCTTGTTACAGAACATAAAACGTCAATTTAAAACATGCTTGAACTCTCTTCTTTGTAGATGTTATTTTACTTAAATAAATAAATAAAAAACAAACATACACATAATGTGCACAGCGTGACGTACCTGTATTTCCTGTCCGGGGGAGTGCGTAGGGTCGTGTGCGCTCAAGTCTGCTCGAAGACGCACGGGTCTCCCGCTCTGCTTCTTAGCCAGCAGTAACAGATACGTAGCAGTGGTCTGGTCATATTTCCACTACACACACACACACACACACAGGTTGATCATATAGAGAGTGATCCAATCAAATTGAGAAATACCCAGATTTTTTCTTTTTTTTTTAAATGCCCATTTTAACCCTTAAATACTGAGGCACATTAATGCATCTGCTATAGATCTGCCTGTTTGGTTATACTCTACTGCCACCTGTGGGTGAAGTAGAAGAAGAGTCCAATTTAGAGCACTGTTTTAAATGCTGATCCAAACCATACCTCTGATACCAGTTGGATTATGCTCTGTTTTGAGCACTTGAACGTCACAGCCATCTCTGTGATGCAATCCTCATCGATATGTCCCAACTGGAGACACAAACAAAACAAAGTCAATCTCAAAACAAACAAAAAAAAAAAAAAGCGACTGCAATGTAACCACCAACAATATCAAATTTTCTCAATTCATGGTCACAATAGCAGGCAGCAGTTTGTTCGTGTCATGTCAGCGGTTTGTGAATGGGAACTCGTTTTTATTGTGAGTGGGGAATGTGAAGAAAGGTCAGACCGCATGCACCTACCATAGGTTAGGTTCGAGGAGGAGGTTGACATATAGATTGTGTACCCATACTGATAACCGATTAAACTCAGTAACATAAGAAATCTAGATTCCGGGAAAAAAACGACCAACACGTCGACCTCTAGTGCAAGGCATTGTTTGAGCCAATATAGTCATAAGCCAGTAGACTTCCATGTACATGGAAAACCACTTTGCCGCTTGCTAGTGTGAACATGGTGTTACACGGCTATTAGTTTGTGTTTATGCGATTCATAAAGTCTATGACTACTTTAAGCACAGATCAGTTGACCAGTGCATTAAACAAATCTAAAAATTTATTGATTATCTTGTGAACACACCTACTCGCTTCATACAGCACCAATATAATATTCAGCAAATTGAATACTGGGAAAAACAGTCCTGATGATTCAGCTTGAAGGTGGAAGTCAATTTTATACACACACAAACACACACAATAGAGCATGCTGAAGCAGCACAGTAAGGATTCCCAGTGGTTGTGCGAGATGTTTTTTGATGCATGATGGGTAAGTGCAGTGCCAGGCAAAAACTAACACCAAATAGCAGATATAATACTCTTAAACCTGACTCTAAACTCTGTACCACACAGCCTGTATGGTGTGTGTGTGTTACCGGACGTGTGCTGTGCCACTCCACAGGGCTGCTGTATCCCTTCATCACCCAGGGGTGAGCCAGAAGCTGCCTGACTGTTAAACGCCTCTTTGGCTCCACCTACAGGACAAACATAAGAACTGAATTTGATTGTGACGGCTTAAAATGTGTGAGGATGGATATTTATGTGGATGAGAGGTGAGAGACCTGACACTGATGCACACTTATACACACGCATGTGCACACACGCACCTGTATCATCTGGTTAAGGAGCAGTATACTGCCAGGAGACAGCCAGTGGGGGTTTTTATAAAAGCCACACTGAGGGAAAAAATAAAAAAAAGAAGGAGAACACAAGGCAAGTAGCCATCATAATCAGCAGCACCCTCCCCATACACACACACAGTACTTAGCATATGAAGAATTATTTCAAACATACACAACAGTATAACAGCTTAGCCCTTAACCAGATAACCAAATAGTTAGTTAAGTTAAACTAGGGCCCTATTCATATGTGTGTATGGGTACAGTGCATCTTTACTTACTGTGATTTTTCTGTACAGCACCATACAATTGTCATCGTCAAACGGGAGATAGCCACACAGCAGAGCGTACAGCAGCACGCCCATACTCCAAACATCCGCCTAGAACAAAGGTCACAATATAAACAATAAGCTTCTACAACACGATTGATTCGATCACGCGCACACACACACACACACACACACGTGTGCTCACCTCTGAACCGATATACGATTTGCCCTGGATGAGTTCTGGAGCTGCGTACGCGGGGCTTCCACAGCACGTCATGAGTTCATAACCGAGACCACCCTACAGAAAAAATACATCATCATCGTTACACAAACAAGAAGGAAAGCTGCTGTTTATTGAATCCAAATCCACAACCGAATTACGAAGCATCTAAAAGAGAAACACACAAACCTTTGGTTTGGCGCAGAGCCCAAAGTCGATCAGCTTCAGATTGTGGTCCTCATCAATCAGCAGGTTTTCCTAGGTGGGAAAAAAATAATAAAAAATCACATCAAACACATAGGATTATATGAATAAAACTACTATAACTTAAAGCAAACACACGGATTCGCCAGCGTACAGGCTTGAGGTCACGGTGGGCGTATCCCTGACTGTGGACGTAGGCCAGTGCCGATACGATCTGACGGAAGAACACACGAGTCTCATCCTCCGTCAGACGGTCTTTCGCAACGATGTAATCAAACAGCTCTCCTCCGGGACAATACTGAAGTACAGGGGGTAAACAAAAAAAAAAAAACCCAGATACAGTACATATAAAAAGTATACTTCACAGCCACAGAGTGTATGAGGAACATTCCAAGAAGTGGCACGATATTTCTACGACACATGTTTGTATCATGATATATAAGTGTTTCCAACAAATTATACCACACACACACACACCTCAAGAACCATGTATATCTTGCTGGGCGTCTCAATGACGTGGTAAAGGCGACACACGTGCTGATGACTGAGGTTCTTCATTGCTTCGATCTCAGTCTTCACGCGAGGCAGGTCATCCTGCAAGACAGTATTCACTACGCTTGAATCGAACCATGATTTACGTCCTCGTTACGGTTCGTCTGGGCAGAACTCACCCCAAGTACTTTTTTTTCCATGATTTTGATGGCCACTTTCTCGCCGGACAGGATGTGTCTGCCAAGTTTGACCTTTGCGAAACCACCTGCAGAGGAATTGAAGAAGACTTACCCATGGTGTCCAAAGACATTTCCATCTCGTTCTATATCTCAACACTCTGGAGAAAAGTTACCTGAGCCAATGGTTTCATAAACCTCATAGTACCTGAGGAGCTCGGAGGTGTCATCTACAGGCATGCTCTCACGTTTTACCTGCAATGCTAAAGAGTGAAAATCCATGAGATCCTTATACACCATCTGAATGCTGTCAAATAATATATTCTTTTTTCCCCCTCTCTAAATAAATAACAAATACCATGCACAATTCTAGGACACACTGATGTTTGTATACATCATAACTGGTAGGCCAAAGAAGAAAATTGCTAGCCAGGTCATTATTTGAAGAAATGTGGATGGAGAGAACAAATTAAATGATAATGATATCTAGTTATATGAGAATATTCTATTACAGAAATGAAGGAGTCGATTCAGAGTACTGGGGGGGATCTTTTAATACGATTCTAAGGACTATTTTTGATTAACTTCTTGTCTAATTGAACCCCGCTAACATCTCAGATCAACTTTAGTTTCTGAATTTAAACCGTCCGTGTTCAAACTTGCTACAAATCCATTTCAATTCCAAAGATTCAGTGTCGACTCGCCATTCAGAGCGCCTGGGAATCAGAGAATCGACTCTATGTTAGCAATTCCACTCGCAGTTCTGCTAAAAGCTGTAAGCGTTCCAGCTCTTCCAACAGTTTTTAGTGCATTTCGTGCATGATAACGAGCACTTCAAGGTACATAAATATCGACGATACAAACTTCATGGCCGACATTTTCTGTAAGGTTAAAACAAACGACACAGTGAACTGTCAGGGCTGCTGATAAATGGAATTATTCAGCAAGGCAACTTCTTTTTTTAACTCACAGTTCGTATCCGAAATTTAAATCCTTACAGCGAAGTTATTCTTTTTTTTTTTTAAGACAAAATACACGCGGAAACTTTCCAAAAATAATCTGAAATCGACTATCCAAACAATATCCGTCCAAACCCCAAACGCCGAGGAGAGTTTTTGAATTTACCACTCGATGTACTGCGTCACTTCCGGTTTCCGCTTAGAACAAAAGTCTCCCTGAAAATAACAACGGTCATTAAAAGAAATTCAGATTAAAGACGCGACGCATCAAAAAAAAAAAAAATTTAAATAAAAAAGACGCGACGCATGAACAATGTTCATAAATTATCTATAGAAACAGTATGAAATTATGGAGTAGTAAAGTTGACTTGATACATACCAACTCAATAAATCCATAGTGTACTAATGAATTACTGTCATGACGTCTATTAATTAGCTTTTTACAAAATATTCAATTAAATTATGAAACATGAGAATCACAAAAACTTTCCTAGAAATTCCACTACAAATAGCATTATAATCAGCTGTTAACCATTATTAATAAGAAGTGTTAAGAACATAGGTCTTAATGGTATCCACTGCACATAACATGCTCTCCACAACAAATACCATTACAAACCATCAGCTGTTAACCAATAAAACCATTATGTAGTAGGTCATAGGTCCTTAAATGGTATCCACTAGACATAGCATGCCACTAATAGAAGGCTACAAATTACAAGTAAACACCTACAGAGACCATTATGGTTTCCATTAAAACAGTTCTGATGCAGGGTACGATCAGAATTTAGTTTGCCAAGTATTTGCTAAGCAATTTCATTAAAAACAAAAATCATAGGAAACTTTTCCACTCTGTTCTAGGATGAAGATGACATGATTACACCACAGCTTGTGAACTTCCACTTGGTTTCTCTGACCAAGCAAAAAAAAAAAAAAAAGCTCATGTACAACATTTACAGAGTGTCAATGTTATGCAATCAGTAAAGTTTTGCTCCTACTACTTTCCAGCTTCTCTGAAACATTGTGGGTCTGTTACACCAAGGGTATACAAGCCATAATGGGTCTTTAAATTAAGTTTACTGTGGTAAACAGTTCATGGCATGATAAAAATACTCCAGTAACACCACGTCAAGCATTTTCTTGAGAACTATTTTAATAAAACAGCCAAGATATTAAATAAGGTTAGTCGCATTTTAGAACATGATGTAGGTGCTTCTCTTGTTGCAATGTGCTCAATAACAGTACATCCCCTAGTTAAGCACATGCACATTGTGGCAGAAGTGTGAAAAAACATGAATTACAAATCAAACAGGAGGCCAAGCATTCCAATGCAGTTTGTACCACCAGAATGATTGATCCAAGCTCATGCTTGGAATCAAAAATAAACCAGAATGAAAGAGCAAAACACAGACAGCATGTCTAGGAGTTTATTTCAAGTTCAATAACATATCACCACCATCCATTTTCAAGGAGCAACTTGAAACTTGTTCAGGTAGCTCTGCTGGTTGAGAAGCCATCTTGCTCATGGGGAGAACTTGAAAACCTTGTAACTTGAACTCGGTGATGAACAGGAGCAAGTCATTACGAGTCACTCTTCTCCTGTTCAATTACTGCAAGGGAGGAGGAGGGGGGGGAGAGCAAGTCAATGTTAAACTTTGATATCAGCAACTGCTAGTGTTAAACCCAAATAGTTAGTTTGTCTAGCACACATAGTCAATGATGTTTGAGAAAAATTGCCAGTCCTAAGCCAATTTACTTGCAGAACTTCATCTGTTTGCATTGTGTACATGACAGCCATTCATTTAAAAAAAAAAAAAAAAAAAAAAAAAAAAAAGACAAAAAGCCAAAATGGCACCAAAGTGACACCATTATCAGTTCTCAGACAGCCAGTCAAACTAGATTTGAGAACATTCTAGAGGAGGGGGAAAAACCTAAAGATCACCAACTACCTAATGCAAGTGAAGAAAGCCCGGAAACCTGCCCTGCAGTTGTTAGAACACCATAAGAGTTAAAAATGCACAGAGATCATGTTTGCTGATGTGCGAATACAGGTTCTCATTGTACTACAGGCTTTAAGAGCATAGGAGAAATTAAGAAGGTGCAGGATCAAAGTCCAAAACCAATGTTAGGCTCACGATCCAGGGGATATTTAGATTTAAAAATCTACACACCAACACAAGCTAGAGAACTAGATACCCTTACCCTCTTTGGTAGGAAGAATATTCTTCTCCTGAGTCTCAGTCTTCTTCAGTTTGGACTTATCAAATTGGGAAATCTCACTGACATCAGGCTTGTCGGCCATCTTGCAGAAAGCTGAATCTTCTGGCGAGACTAAAGAACAGGAATTATTTTACACTCAAAGGAATCAACACCTAGAGGGTGAAAAAATAAACCCCACAAAATACTTACATGCTGAAATGAAATAAATATGATGAAACCAGGAACCAACACACCAAACACCGAGTCAACAAGCAATCTCAGCGTGCTGCTTCTTTATCTGAACTGAGAAGGATCCTGAAAGGCTCAAGGTCCAATCAGAAAGAGCTGTGTTAATTAGTGAGCCGTTAATTAACTAATTAGTGCAATTGATTTTATCTGGGGAATTAGCAGCAAGGCTGCAGGACCAAAAGTCCTGTGTGTTGTCTATGAAACAATATTCAGGAATGAAACTAATTACTGGACATCAGTGGTCACTAACTGCTCCTGAAGATCTACCTTCCTGTAGGTTTCATCTCCATCCAAAATCTAACACAATTGTTTTAGTTGATCGAGGACTTCTTAAGGCAATGATTAGATGGTCGGGTGGGCACGATTACGGTTGGAGCTAAAGTCTTCAGGAAGGTAGAACTCCAGGAGCATGGTTTTTGACCACTGTTCTACATGGACAATGTGTAAGGTAAAGTTGACCTATTAATCAAGTTACATCAAATTTTAAACTTTGATTAAAATTTCAGTCAGGCATAATGATGAGGTGCACTAAATAAAATTCATTTTAGCTAAAAGAAATAATATATATATATATATATATATATATATATATATATATATATATATATATATATATATATACACACACACAGATAATCTACTGCCCACCTTCCAGTCCAGTAGGTGGCGGTAAATTAGACTAATTCACACTAAATTATGTACAGTTCGTATGTTTAATTTTTAACAAAATTATTCTTTTTAAAAAAGTAAGTGGTTTATGTTTTTATTTTACAAATGTTGTTGCTGAGTCAAACAGTATTTCCCACACAACATTTACATTTCTTTTTCTTTTTTGATAAAGCGTTTCTTTAAATATTTCCAGTTCGATAAAGTTGTGTTTGAAGGTTTATGTGCGTTTCCTTTATGTGATATTTAAATTGATATTTGGTGATAAAACTGAAGTGCCCCTCAAATTCGTGCATTCGTCCGACAGAGGGCGGTGCTGCACAACAAATACAAGACAGCACCCTGTATGTTCTGGACGTTTATTTACCACAGAAAAGCCTAGGTTAAAGGAAACCTCCACCCTGAAACATTTTTAAATGTGCTCATATTAAACTATTTGTAATGTGTTTAGCAAGGCAAGTGATGATTTGTTGGAAGGTGCTGTGTTTTCCGTAGTCCTGTAGGAAGTTAGTGTCATGTTAATGAAGCAGTAGAGATGTTCAATGCAAAGTCCCAGAATGCAATGCAGTTGTATGACCCAGTGGAGACTCAGCACAGCTAGATATCTAGATAGATCGCTGTCTTTAGCTAGATCACATGTGAATTATATATATATTGATACGCGAGTCATTGAGCATGGATTTACAGAGGCTTGTCTTTTCATAATATTAGATGTTAGCTTTGAATGCCCATGCCTTCAGAGAAAATGAATCTGATCAATGATCAGATGACGGAAATCTGTTTATGATATTGATTTACTATCTCTAAATAAAAAAAAAAAGTTTTGTCATTTGGGAACTAGCTAGATAGCACGTAAACTAATTAACGAAATAACATTTAACAAGATGTTCTGACTGTGTATGTGGTTCAAAGGAAATAGACCTTACAAATCACTGAGGAAATCCCACTTGACTCTCCTTTCCTTGTGCTGTAATTGATAAACACTTAAGGGAAAGTTCAGCCAAAAATGAAAATTCTGTCACCATTTACTCACCCTTATATTGTTCCAAAACTGTATGATTGACTTTCTTCTGTGGAACGTAAAAGAAGATATTTTGATAAATGTCTCAGTGGTAGCGTGGCTGTTGTTCGTTTTTTTTTTTTGTTTTTTTGGCCATACAATGGACGTCAGTGGGCAGCAAAACGGTTTGGTTACCAACATTCTTCAAAAAATCTTCTTTCTGGTTCCGCAGAAGAAAGAAATGCATACAGGTTTGGAACGCCATGAGGGTGAGTAAGTGATAACAGAATTTTCATTTTTGGGTGAACTACCTCTTTAGTCGTCAGGGGATGTGGACGAGGGTGCATTTCCAACTGGGTTCTACAGTCACTAATTTAGCAAATAGATTTTCGTAAGAGTCAGAAATATGCTGCATTCAGGAGTGTGTGAAACGTGATTATGACCCCGGCGCCTCTGCATACGCTGCATATTTAAAGTACTCATTTGCATTTATAAGGTGTCCTTATTGAAATACAAATGCAAGTATATGCACAAGTCTGACACCTAAGAGGTTGAAATCTCTCTCTCTCTCTCTCTCTCACACTCTCTCTCACTCACACACACACACACACTCCAGCAAAAGAGATGTCAGTTCTATAATATAATATACAAATAAAGATTATTATTATTATTATTACTGCTACTAGACACTGGGATGTTTCCTATTCATCTTATACAACTGTGTTTATTTTTAGAAATCACTGTAACAGATAATATTCTGCGTGTGAGAGAGAGTCAGCTACTTGTCTTTGGATGCCAAATTAGCCCTTTGCTCAGTGACTGACACATCCATACCCCCTCTCTCTCTCTCTCTACCATCTCTCTCTCTCTCTCTCTCTCTCTCTCTCTCTCTCTCTCTCTCTGTAATGAGAGATCTGTAGTGCAGTTAAAAGAGTATGCAAATGAGACAGCTGGCATCACACACGCACACACCATGTGACCTGTCAAAGTGGGGGTGGGTGAGACGCACTGCGGTGGGGAACCCTATACACACACACACTGCATGAAGGCTTCTCTGAAATAATCCCTACATGCTTGAATAAAAGTCAGCGCAAGGTTGACTTTGGAATAAGGTGTGCATCTGTGTGTGTGTGTGTGTGTGTGTTTTACCATGCTCATCTACACAGCCCACAAATACTCAAAGAACATAGGCATGCTCTTCTGTTCTTGTGTGTGTGTGTGTGAGAGAGAGACCAGCAAGTCTCCAGCAGGAAATGTGCCAGAGCTAGTGTTAAGCTGCCAGCTCACATGAAAAGACACACACACACATTCCAGCAGACCAGATTGGCACCGTAAAGATTCCTTCCTGCCAAAGTACTCTCTTTCTCTCTCTCTCTCTCTCTCTCACACACACACACACACACACACACACACACACTTTCCCTCTACAGCTGACGAGTGTGTAAGAGGTTGTGAGCTCCAGACTGCCAAATTCTATTTGACATCTGTGCGTGTATATGAATATAGAGTACCTTTTTTATTACACCACGACCTCGTTAACTGTATCTATCAACATTTGCTTTGTGGCTAAACCCATCAAATTAACCCGCAGAATATGTTTAACGTTAAATCCCAGGGCGATCCATCTTGCAAGATCAAATATTACATTGTGTACTAATTCACTCGTTGATAGAAATGATTATATTACGACTGCCGAGGCTCCTTATCACGTCGTGCCACTTCATACGACAGCAGCACAAGCAGTGAATAAGTTAACAAGCTAATCTACTGTACAACTCCACATCGCACCGCGTTTTAAAGTGAAACCAATTCACGCCGAGTTCGGATTTTGATCGGATCTTCCGCAACACTGAGAGTAACTGTAAACGGATTTAAAAAAAAAAGATGCTGCGGTATCTGAGCAATAACCCGGTCGTTGATTATTTTCCTGTAACAGCACTCCCGGAAGTGGTTTATTCCTAATTGAATTCTACAGACGGTTTCAGATTTAGAAACATGCTAGCACTTATCATAACACTAGCTAGCATTCTAGAACGCCCATACGAGGTGTAGCTATGAATTAAGAATTAGCATAAAATAATAATAAATCATTAGCTTAAGCGCTAGCTCATGATTAGTCTTGCTAGCTGGATATAGATGACGTTCTTAGCATGTTAGGCAAATATTGTGTAAATTACATTGGACAGTTTCCCTTAAAAACACCACACTCTAGCTTACATGTCAATTCACTCACTTTTAGAAATAATTATGTTTAATAATGGAAAAAAACAAAATAAAACCACACACACACAGAAAGGTCACACTGTGTTTTGAAATAATCGATTAACAAATTGTGCGCTGAGGTTCCGTGGGCTAAACTAAAACCATCTGACTGAACTTCTGGATCCAAAAAAGTGGATTTGCTGCACGGATGCTCTTAAAGCGGTTTTGTTTAATGTTGCATGTATTCTCTTGTGACCACATTTGAACACTGTCCAACATTGCAGGAGCGAGAGTTTACAAAATGATGTTTTTGTGGAGGATGGGGGGTTGGAGGACGAATGAGTCAGGGGTTTTGGGGTAGAAGGAGGCTGGATGCCTGGCGTTCATCATGGGCCTAACCTTCTTTCTACCAGAGTTGGTGTTCAGAGGAAGCGGGGCAAAGAAGAACAACAGAGAGAGATGAAAATGGAGAGCTAGTAGTTGAAGATGGAGATCTGTAGGTGTAGAACTTGTGGATCCAGTGGAATTGAAGCTGTAGCAGATAGAGATCTGGATATGTTGAAGAAAAAGATGTAGGTCTTTAAGATTCAATTGGCGCTACAAGTTGGTGGTGTTCAAGAGGTAGGTCTGGTAGATCATTAATTTAGATTAGATTTGTCAGTTGTCACTGGAATTATAAAATTTGGAGATGGAGCGCTAGCTAGCGAGTAGAGATAGGATTGAGGATAAGAGCTGGCAATGAGGATCTTTGTCATTGGACATGGAGATCGAGCAGATCTAGGGGACCTAACAACAGGAGATCGAGATCCAGTTGTTGCCCATCGAGCACTCAGTTTGATGTGGATTGAGATCAAACTAGTTGGAAGTGGAGCTCTGCTTTAGGTCTAGCAGTTGCAGATACAGATCTAAAAGTGGGAGATGGAGCTCTAGCAGATGAAGCAGATCCAGCAGTTGGAGATGGAGACCATTTTAGGTGTAGCTAAGGGAGATGGATCTCTTGCAGGTGGAGACTGATCACAAAGAGTTGAAGCGGCAGCAGATGAGGATGGGAATGTAACAGTTGGAGATGGAGATCTACCAAGTGGAGTTGGAGAACTACTAGATGGAGCTCTAGCAGTTGGAGCTGGAGATCTAGCAGATATAAACATGGCTGCTGCAGTTGGGAACATGGTGTTTAGGAGGTAGCAGTGCTACAGTTACGAGGCACCAGTGCTCTGGTACTTGCTGAGGGAGAGAAGGAGTGAGCGACAGAAGAAAGAGAAAGAAAGGATGGGTGGATTGAGGGGAAAAAATGGGAATGGATGTTAGAACAAGAGCAAGACACTTTTCTATCATGCACTGTGGTATATAACAAATATACAATACACAAACTTATTTACAATATACACTTGATGTTCTCTCTGTTTTCACTTAGACTAAAGTATTGGCACTCCCTGCATTGTTTGGTCCACTTACATTTAAAAAATGGCATTGTGCTTTCTGTAGTATTATGCAAGACTTTATTTTTTAAATCTGTTTTTTTCCCCAAGCCATTATTTTTATCAATGCTTTTGCAAATGCAATATAAGTAAAACAATCTCCTAATTTTCTGTCGCTTATGACTGATTGTGCCCATCTCTAAAAATCATTTAAAATCATTTTAAAGCTTAATTTTCTTTTTTAAATAAAAAACTATTGGATGGGTGCTGATACTCTAATGATATGCAGTTTCAGTATCAGTATCCAGAGCAGAAAAGATTAAAGTGGCAGTGTGCCATTTCTAGTATTATGCAAGGTGTGTGTGTGTGAGTGAGAGAGAGAGAGATTGATTCACCTCTAGGCCCAAAATCTCTCAAGTAGCAGTTTGTGCAGTAGGGCTTTTCATCATGCTGGAAAACAAACATACACATTTCTGTGAAGAAAAGCCTGAGCATGCATAAACCACATTAGTTTGTGATTACAAGTGAATGATTGGGAATGAATGAAGTGCTTCAAACAAGGCCATTTATCTCTGTATTCTCATTTAAAATAATAAAATATATTATATAAAATAAGATATATATTGTTCATCCAGCTCTCTTCCAGCTTTTACCTTCAAACTATGGGAGGCGGGGCCTTCTTGGGGGGCAGAGTGACACCAAGTTGTGCACTTTTCCAAAATGGCCGCCTACATAATGTTACCGTGTTCGTGGGGAGGTTTTGTCCGTGTTTATAGGTCACAGTGTCCTAAACCACATCAGCACATCGGCGCAACATCTGTGTGACATCACTGAGTGGGTCGAAGAAGATATTTATAGAAAAGATTCTGGGCTTTGTAGCTCTGTAGTGGAATTAAAGAAGCCGGCTTTAAACACCAAACACAGCATGGCTGTGTGGCGAGATTTGGGAATATGGGAAAATTGATTTTGAAATGAAGAACCATTCATTTTACTGATAAAGATGATTTAGAAATAAGGAAGAGATTGTGTGTGGGTAAGTGAGTAAGTACCTCTGCATGTTGGCCAGCCGTTAGCTGGCGTTTACACTTGTCGCACTTCAGACACAGGGGGTGATAATCCCGGCCTAGCGACCTCTTTTTCTCACCTGAAAAAAATCACAGATGAAGAGGTCAGGTCAAGTACCTTATGTCTGGTGTCACCGATACTGCCGGAGCAATTATTTCTCTCTGACATCTGAGTATATAAAGGTACAGCTCCGGTTCCCTGAGTCAACACCTGCTCCAGGACTGGTAACCAGTACCACGTTAAACAATAAACATTTAATCCAAATGATAAGCACAGGCAGACACTAGAACCAAGGCTCTGTGTCAGATCTGGGGAAATGGCGAATGCCTACATTCATTTATCTGGTCAGGGTTGCAGTGGATCTGGAGCTCCATTCCACACTCGCTCACATACTCACACCTACAGGCAACTTAGAATAGACAAGTCAACCTACTTGGGAGGTGGGAGGAAACTGCAGAACCTCGAGGAAACTCATGCGACAATAACCTGAGCTCAGAATTGAGCCCTAGAACCCACAGTCATCAGCTCTACCTGCTACACCAACCACACAGTTTTTTATTTATTTATTTATTTTTTAAAGGGGGCGTTGGATGGTTAATCTAGGCGTCTACTTGAAATCTTCTCTTCAACTGTAAGGTCCTATATAGAACCTTTAAAGATTTCCTCGTTGTAAATGATAAATCGCGTGGTTTTATCCAAAGCGCTTTACACTGGTTCTCATTCACCCATTCTCTCTCTCACACACACACACACACACACCCCAATGGTAGTAGAGCTGCCATGCAAGGTGCTAACTTGCCATCGGGAGAAACTTGGGGTTCAGTGTCTTGCCCAAGGACACTTCGGTATATGGAATCACGTGGGTCGGGAACCTCCAACCATACGATTAGTGGACAACCCGCTCTACCACCTGAGCCACAGCCGCCAGTTGTAAAGCCTAAAGAAATCTTAAATGTTCCATATAGCATTCTAGATCAGAGGGATGGTCTGTACCTTAAAATCTTTTTTTGTAATGTTTTCTTCATTTTTTTTTAATGTGGGGAAAGCTTTCAAGGTTCTATGTACTGTATGACTGGGCAACAGAGGGTTTCTGGATGCAGAATGGTTCTTGGTGTCTACGTGAAATATTTTCTCAAAGGGAAACCATCTGTTGTATTGTCTTGGGGAACCCTTTAAATGTTCTAGGTAGGATTGTGCAACAGAGGAGCTTTGGAAAAAGGGACGACCGGCGTTCCAGGGTTACCCCCATATAGGCAAACTAAACAGTGCTTATTGAAAAAAAAATTCATTTAATTTTGGATGTGTTCAACGTTCCCGATTTTCCATTGTCTTGGAATGTCCACAATTTCAGCCTTCGTCTTGGCCCGCTTTTCGTTCTCACGCAGAATCAACATGTCCTGTGCTGCCTGCTGTCTTCACTCTGTAACACAGATTACAGGATTGGGCCAGACACCATTGTCCCAGTCATCCCTGGCTCCTAGTCGGTTGCAAGTTTCCAGAACTTTCTAACAGAGCTTGGCTTTGGAGAGCGTCCTTTCTGTAAGCAGCCATGGCTTTTAGCCTTGCATCTGCCAGATTAAACAATCTCTCTCTCTCTCTCTTTCTCATTCTTTCTGTCTCTGTTATGCTGTCTCAAGCCAAATCCACTTCCTGCCACAAACCTTAACCTCCAACTCACTTCCTGTACTGGCTGACTCATGGAGAGTTAGTTTGAGAACGGTTAGGTTCTCTCTCACTTGCTCTCGCTTTCTCGCTCTGACATACAGTGTATAGTCTACATGCAATAATAAGCCAACATTTATAAAAAGGTTTTTGTCCAGTCTTTGAAAGTCCCTTCGAATTGCAATGTGGAAAGTTTCAGAACTTCACCATGAAGTCATTGCTAAGATGTCAGTTACATTTGGCCACCCAAACGAGTTTACATTTGAAGAAAGACTTCAAAGAAAGAAGGGCGTTTTGGTGCAGCCGATCCATCTCACGCTGAAAATCGAGGTTAAATAAGAGCTAGCGTAAGGCCAAGCACCCTGCTAAAGCCTTAGATTGATCTCAAGCTGTTACTAAGGACATGGTTATGGCTATTTTTGGGCTGCATCTTGGAGCAAACCAAGATGAACGTATATATGATGATTTTCTGTGATTACGGGAGTTCTGTGTTGAGGACTTTCGCTATTTCCTGCTCATCTTTTGTGACTTTTAGGCTCAAATAGGTTTTGAACCATGCTGGAAACATCTTAACTCATGCAATGTCTATTACCATGAATGTTTTTAAAGTGTTTTATAGAGCAGAAATGCATACAAGGCAGATAAATAGATCGTCCCGTCCAAAACAAAGAGCTAAGAGAAACCTTTTTTTTTTTTCTAAAACAGGAAGTAAGCAAAGTGGTCAAGGAACAATACGAAGCCAAGCGGACTCACCGAAGTAGACGGGTTTCCCGCAGATGGGGCAGTAGCTCACCATGGCTGCAGCTGGCTCGAGACGAGACCCAGGAAATATGCTAACACTTCGAGATGCATGAAAGGATGTGGCTTGAGGTGCTAGCTGACAGGAAGTGATTTCGGCACACACGCACACAATTTTTTTTTTAAACAAAAACAATATCGAGCGACGCAAACGTGGGGCGTGATTAGAAGCCAAGGTGTGACGATGAGCTATAAGTTGGGTTTCGTTTAGCGCTCGTAACACCTGCGGTTAAAAATCAAAGGCGCTGTTGAGAAAGGTGTGAAGTCACCCAGAGATTGATGGACGCTTCTTCAACAGCGCTGTCGAAATGCCTTGATTCTGATTGGTCAGAAATTCTTGATTCGTGTATATTAATGCGCTTGTTCTAATACGTTATCGTTTCTATAGTGACGGCTTTTTTACAATACGTCAATGTTACGGCACCATAATGTCATAATGAGGTTCTTTTATAGTTTAGACATTAGAGAGAGAGAGAGAGAGAGAGAGAGAGAGAGAGAGAGAGAGAGAGAGGAGAGAACTCAGAAAGAGAAAAGGATGAAGGAGAAAGGAACGGACATGACATCAGGTCATATTTCATCAGTCCCTTTTTTCCTTCCTTTCTGTCCACCCTTTCTCTTGTCCGCTCATCCCTGCTCTCTCATCCTCTCTCCCACAGATTACACAGATCCAGTGTGGGAGAGTCAGACAGGAAACCCAAAATTACTACACACACACACACACACACACACACACACACTCATCAATGACATCACTAGACAGAGGCTTTAGAGAGAGGGCCTTTGTGAAGCCTCTTCTCCGAAACAGTGTGTGTTTTTGTATATGTGTGTGTGTGGGGGGGGAAGAGAGAGAGAGAGAGCGGGAGCAAAACATTGTATCCTCCTCCTTAAAGGTGCAGTCTGTAATTTTTATTTTTCATTTCTGCAACAGTGTGACATTTTGAATCGAGATTGGTGTTTTTTACTTGTTTACTGTTGTACAAATGGATCGGCTCAAACGATTCCTCGGACCAATCCTGCGGTGTGGCACGGCACGGCATGGTGCGACGTTTCTTCGCTTCCCTACTCACAACTTTACCTGCAATTCCTTCCTGTTTACTGTTTGACACACTCCATACGACCTCTTATTAAACGCCTAGAGAGACATTAGGAAGAAAAATAAAGATTGTAAGGAAAAAGCAGAGACCGCTGGTGAGCGTACGGACTGTAGCTATTAGAGATGGGAGGTTTCACATTAACTGTTGCGTTATTTAATTTGCGTTTCATGTAAATCTTCATTAGCTATATATACTGTATATATACTGTATATATATATATATATATATCCATCAATCTTCAACCGCTTACTCCTTTTCAGGGTCACCTGGAGCCTATCCCAGGGAGCATCGGGCACAAGGCGGGGTACACCCTGGACAGGGCGCCAGTCCATCACAGGGCGCAATCACATACACATACTACGGACACTTTAGACACGCCAATCAGCCTAACATGCATGTCTTTGGACTGGGGGAGGAAACCCCCGACACACGGGGAGAACATGCAAACTCTGCACACACATGGCCCTGGCGGGACTCGAACCCCGGACCCGTGAGGCGAATGTACTAACCACTAAGCCACCGTGCGCCCCCTATATATATACACACGCGGATACACCAGGTTCTCATTAGAATGATAAAAAGAATGATTGAGAGGCCACACCCATGATCAACACCCACATTTTCCCATTCTCTTTTATTGCTAGAGTTGCTTGGAGAGGACAGTGAGGATTCAGAGCGCGCTCAATTTTACAAACCGCTCCTTTAAAGACTTTTAATAATCCTTTACTAATTTAATGCATGATTAAAAACAGTCATTTATGCTGAGGAGTACGTCGAGTTGGTGGGGGGGGGGAGTTTTGCTGTTTGAGATTTCAGCTAGCTAAGAGTTAACTTGAGCAAAAACCTGCACAAAATTAGGACACCCTAGTGGCCACATTATGATCTACGCCTCTGAATATTTGGAATTAATTATTTCTCTTGAAATAATAAACCCGATATTTTAGTATTTATGTTTCCATTATGTCTGATTGATTTGATTTTTATCTCTAGACTAAGTGTGTGTGTGTTCACTATGTTATGCAACATGTTTCTGGTTGGTTTCTGTAACACCTTTAGCATGTGTATAGTATATATTTATAGTGTGTGTGTGTGTTGTGTTACAATGTTTGTGACACTGAAAAGGCTTTGGCACGACATGACCGTGAAGCCGGAATCGGAAAGCTAAATCTGTGTCTCGAATCTCATACGACGACCCAATATGTGGAATTATTTATGTAGTAGTCTAGAACAGTAGTAAAATGAACCACATCCATACATGAGGTCCTCCTTCTGTGACTTCCTGTTTCGAAAGAAATGCGTTAACTGGGCCTTGCTACTGTAAAAAAAAAATAATAAATGTGGGTTGTGGAAACGCTTATTGTACCTTTTAATGCATGAAAGTGTGCGTTTATTAGATTTTCTAAGCCTGTGGTGCGATTATGAAGCAGTGATGTGGAGTGTGGCCTTAATCAAAAGCAGGCCTGTGTGGACAGTGTGGAGGTGTGTTTATTCCTCAAACTCGGCATGATGAGAGCGAGCGAGAGAGAGAGAGAAGACCATATATGTCTTTGCATTCTTGGCATAGCACTTCAGCCTCGTTTGTTTTTTCCCCCCTCTCTCTGCGTACTTGAGCCAAGGGTCCGGTGCCAAGTCGCTCAGATTTAGCTTGGATGGAGTTCAGACTAGGCTGACTCGCTCTGCCCCTTTATCGCTTTCCTTTTTTTTCCTTCTCTCCCTATCCTTTTTTTCCTCCCATTTCTCAGCTCAGACTAGTCCCACATATCCATCCATCAATCTTTTACCGCTTGCTCCTTTTCAGGGTCACGGGGAACCTATAGCCTATCCCAGGGGCATCGGGCACAAGGCGGGGTAAACCCTGGACAGGGTGCCAGTCCATCACAGGGCACAATCACATACACACCCACGTACCCATTCATTCACACGCCAATCAGCCTACCATGCATGTCTTTGGACTGGGGAGAAAACCGGAGTGCCCGGAGGAGGTCCCCGATGCACGGGGAGAACATGCAAGCTCCGCACACACATGGCCCCGGCAGGGCTTGGACCCTGGAGGTGTGAGGCGAACGTGCTAACCACTAAGCCACCGTGCGCCCCCTAGTCCTACATATATATCTATCCATCCATCCATCCATCTATATATATATATATATATATATATATCTCTGTATGATGGTATACAACATGAAAAAGTTGTCTTGTTTAAATATGCATAAACTTCTCACAGCTTTAAGACCCTGCCAGGCCATGCCCACTTTGCTCTTTCTGCACAGCCTGCTGTCTTTATAAACTCACGTGAATGCTATGAATTCTAGTTTGAAAATATTAGACCCTGGTTTCGCTGTTGAAGTGCCTACAAAACTACAGTCAATAATCCGTAGTCTACAATCCAAACACAAACAGCCCATCGCTTCAACGTTCCCTCCAAAGCCATGCCCAAAAACACTAAACATTAAAAGTCCCCGTGAAGTGCCTTTGAAACGTCTGGACGTAATTTCCACTGAAACAGTAAGTCAGGGCGGTACATATTGGGTAGCTCCTCCCACTTTTAAAAATAGCCAATAGAGTTTAGCTTGCCTCTAAGCCATACTTGACAGTTAATACCATGGATTTTTATGATATCGGGGCGGGACTCTTCAGATTATAGACAGCATTTGATTGGATAGAAAATCTGATGAGAAGCTGAAGTGCAGAATTATCGTGGTCATCGAAACTGTAGATCGGTAGAGAGAGAGACTCTAAATTTGTCAATGTTTTGGAGCACACAAGCTTATAGATAACCTTAAGGTAAACATATTCATACTAAAAGCCACGAAACTTCCATTTTGATTTCGTGGAAGTTTTTAACACCTGAAAGTTAAACACACCCCCTCATCTTGATTGGTTGTATCTTGGTTCTCCGCATTATTTGAGGTTTCATGTGTTTCCAGAGCCTGGGGTGCAACAGAGACCAGTTATTTTATTAAAGAGGCTAAAAGTTGAGCAAAAATAAGAGGAAAAAAAAGATTGCGGACAGCACCTCTAACAGCATCCTCGTCGAGGAAGACGAAAAGCGCTATACTTTGGTGTTAGGTTGTGTGAATACCATGATGTGTAATTTCTCCCATTATTCCTGGCCTCATATAAAATGTAATTTTGGGAGAATTAGACTGGATAAAAAATGTTTTCCGTTCTTGCTAAGGGGTTGGCAATGAAATATTCATAGACTCATATTAAAGCAAAGAAGATAAAAAGATTTATTAGTAATTCTATTGCAGCGTGCGTGTGTGTGTGTGTGTGTGTGTGTGTTAATATAGCACTGGATTATGTGTCAGATCTAACTATTTTTACGTTACTTTTCAGATGGAGAGTATCAGCAATTTAATAATCAGCCTGCACTTTAATTATGAAACTCTCTCTCTCTCTCTCTTTTGTTTCTCATTGCTCTCTTCCAGCTGGTGTGTGTGTGTGTGTGTGTGTGTGTGTGTGTGTGTGTGTGTGTGTGTCGTGGCCCCTCCCCCCTCCGTTTAAACAAACCAATAAGGGTACATATCAGCCAAGCCCCCTTAGTAAAGCCCCCTGTGCTTACACACTACCCACCCCCAACCTCTCTCTCTCTCTCTCTCTCTCCTTCCTTCCATTCCCCATCCCCCTTTTTCCTCTCTTTCCATCTCCCACTTAAACGTCCCCTTTCTAGCTGCTCTTATCTCCTTCACACTGGCAACACACATCCCATCTTTCTTGCTCACCCATGACTGCCAGCGTCCACTGCCTTTCCCAGGGGCCTGGAGGAAAGAGAGAGAGAAGGAGAGAACAAGGGAAAGAAGAGGATTAGGGAGTTCGTTTGCATTGAAGCAGAGTGTATAGAGGCGGGCGTGAGGTAATAGATGTGTGTATAGACAGATAGGCCTGTATGTTTTATCTGAGAGTGAGTGAGATGAAGAAAGAGATCTGGGACGTTATATTAAAGGAGTACTCCGATGTTTTTATTTTTTTCATCTGTTTCCGTAGCATGTCTGGGATTACCACAGACAATCATTTGGTTATGTTTCCCTGCAATGAGAAGAGAATAGAAATCCTTTTTTTTTTTTTTTTTAAACCATGAAACTCATTTATAATATAAAGTCAAGGGGCAGATATTAAACTGTGTCAAAAACAGAATAACAATATTAACAATAATACTTTTACAATGGGATGGATATGAGGGAAATGTCATACCCAACCTCTTGTTATAGAGTTTTTCAGAACGTTTTCTTTTTTTTTTTATGTTGATGTAATGCACCAAAAAAAAACCTTATTTGTGCTTTCCTAGTTTGGTGGTATCCATGCGTCACTACATCCGCACAATATCAACATATCTTTCCCTCTGAAAAAGTAGTCCCATCCCAACACCTGCCCTTAGGGTCTGTTGTAAGTGAAACTAGTTGTTTTTTTTCCCATGATTTTTTTCTCGTCGGAACAAACACGTCGAAATTTTTGTTCTCAGCATCGTGTTGGTCTACAATTGTGATTGATAAAGATTAGGTTGGAAAACGGTCATAAGCTTGGCGTATTCCTTTAAGCAATGCATCAAGTCTGTGAAGGAGAAATGGCATTTTAATTGAACATTGCTACATACAGTACATATGACACACACCAGAACATACCTAAGATATTCCACCGTGTTTATATTTTGAGGTTTAAGACCAAATGAATGCAGCGGTGGTTCTAGATGAGGGGTTCTCATCCACTGTAAACGTGTAGAATACGGATATCTTTGGAATTTTTACTCCTGAACTTTCCACTATTAGAAGACTTTAGGTCCAAGTTGATGTTATTTATAGAGGTGTTTTTTTTTTTCGTTGTTCTGGTTTATGGTCTGGATGAAATATGTTCAATTCAAGTGGTCAGTAAAACCAGATAATAACTATACAACCTCAATAATAAGTATAATTTTGATAATGACTGGGTGTGATTTCCAATAAAATGAAATGAACCCACTTTTGAGAACTGAGGTTCTGGACTCCTCTCAGTTTTGGGGGGGAAAAGAGGAACAAGGGAGGATAAAAGAGATGGTGGCTGGTGGTGATATTAGATATTAGGAAGGATAAAAGATCTAATATCTATCAGTAGCTCGACAATGAAGCTATTATGGTTGATGCTAAACATAAAGTCTTGCGTAATTTGTCCTGGACAATGTGTGCTAAACCTGTCTACTTTTAGTTCCTCTCCCAGAGGCATCTAGGGGAAAAAAATGAAGACCGAGTGAATCCCCCGTTTACGTTCTTTACACATGACGGTATTTCATACGTGCTTTCTCGGTCACGTTTTACAGATGGCTCAGCAAAGCAGGATGGGAAAGATCAGCCCACTGGTCTTTCACTGGTATGAACAAGCTGTACGAATCTACAGTCTGCGCTAGAAAGAAATAAGCCACAGCGTCGCGTCGATTCTCGTTTCCTTGTTACAATTCAGTGTATTTTTCGTACAAATGATTTGAAGCTTCCAGAAAAAAGAATCCGCCCTGAGATCTGTGGATGCCGAAATTAGACTTTTTTTGTTTTATCTTTGAAAGAGCTCAGAAGCTTATTGCTAGCACATTTTCTGTTTTTCTCGGCCTGCGTAGAACCAACCGTTGCTTACCCCTTCATATGGTTTGTGGGGGTGATCAAAAATAATGGCCCCCTTCTGAACTAACCCTAGATAGTCAAAATTATTGACTGTGTCCCCCCGCACACACACACACACAGAGTCACATAGAGAGAGAGAGAGAGAGAGAGAGAGAGATCTGTTTCTATTTACACTCAAATTTCTTGAAGTCTCTTATATCCGACATCGATGTGTGCTGTTTTTACAGAAATCAATATGCCATGTCTCTCTCTCTGTGTGTGTGTGTGTGTATGTGTGTCCACAGGGGGCAGGGGAGAGAGAACATGCCTCCTGCAGTCAAATCACACACACAAACACATTTAAATGGCCAACCGGTCTCTCTCTCTCTCTCTCTCTCACACACACACACACAGAGCCAGCTGAATGTAGTGAAAGAAAAACCCACAAAACTGCAAATATTAATGAATAATGTTATGATGGAGAAATGTGGGAAGTGTATTATGCAGAGTTAAAGAAGAGAAATGTAAATGTTAAAGTGAACCGCTTGGTAACATTTGTAAATTATTCACGCCGCCTGCTCTGTCAGCTCTGCGCCCCCTCTGACTGTCGAACAGACCAGAGCAATCACACCCCAAGCGCCAAAACAACACTGGATCACAGATATCTCACCTAGCAAAACACTTCCTGTCTGTAGTGTAGGTATTGAAAAAAGGTATTGAGATTGTGCAAAATAAGAAAATGTTCGTTGGAACAGAAATGGAAAGTAATTGAGGTTCAGAGGTTGCCTCACACCTCTGGGGTTGGGGGTTCGAGTCACGTGTCCACCCTGTGTGTGGGCGGAGCTTGCATGCTCTCCCTGTGCTTCAGGGGTTTCTTCCGGGTACTCCGGTTTCCTCCCGCAGTCCAAAGACATGCGTTGTAGGAAAATGGATGGAAGATGTTTTGTTTTTCCTATAACAGTGGGATGATAACAAAGGGAGAAAAATGATATAAAAAATATTATTTAAATCACAGTCCTGGGTTCAATCTTAAACTCAGGTTACAATCTTTGTGGACTTTCTGTGCATGTTGTCCCCCTGATCCTTTGGGATCATAAACATACAGGTAAGTGCATTGGCTATGCCAAATTGCCAACTGTAGGTGAGAATGTGTGTGGGCGGTCTTCTGAGAAAGACTGGCATACCAACCAGCATGAAGTCTAAAGCACAGAGTGCTATCCAGATGACCGTGACCCCTAACCAGGATAAAGCACTTACTGAAAGGGAGCGAGAGTGAGAAATTTTACACTGTATGACCAAAAGTATGTGGGGACCTGTGTTTTGTGTTTGACTGATGCTACTCACTGTGTTTCATCTTGTATCGTGTGTATCAGTGACCCTCCGCAAACACTTCATGAAAAATGGATCCCTGCTGCAAAAAAAAAAACAAACAACAGAAACCCTCATAGAATTTGTAATGGAATTTAATGGGAATTGTATTGATTTTAACGGAAATTCTAATGCTCCCTGTGGGTCTTTACTTGTAGTTTGTTTCCTTCCATTGGCGTCATGTTACGTCCTTAACATGTCTTATGTAAAGTATTTGGCTAACAATGGTTTAATGGTTTATGGTTTAATAATAAATGGTTTAATGGTTAACAACAGATGGTTTGTAATAGTATTTGTAGTGGAAACCAGAATTCCTGTGATGGTTTCCATTGTTTTATTTATATATGTATATATATATATATATAAATTATTGTGTTTTAAAAAATAATATTTTATTATTGCACCAATAAGCACCAGTGTCTGACCGGCCGCCATGTTGTGAATGGAGAAAGATCACATGACCATGTGTCAAACTTCTGAATTTGTAGAAATACATTTCTTTCATAAAATCACTCCTCCTGTGGTTATTTTATTTCTGCAAGAGTTTTATCAATGAGGAAACGTGTAAAAATATAATGTACTACAGACGTCCCACTGACAAACTAATCCGATCCGAATAGGGCCTGAGACGAGTTTGGAACGGCGTCCATTTTATTTACCCGACTTCCCACTCGTCTCAGCCACTCGGGCGCATTCGGCTCCAATCGGCTGCGGCGACGATTACAACAACACCGTCCGCGTGCGATTCTCTCCGTGTGCATTTAGTCGGGTCTTCTCTCGGTTGGAAACGTGAAAATCCCCGTTGATGGTCTCTGTCACATTTTAATCAGCGCCGTCGGTCTGGGTGAACACGGGAACGGAGGTTTTAGGGGAAAAATACACGCATATACACACACACACACACGACCCCGACGCTGGAGTTTGGGATTTATTCCGTTTCGCTTATATAGAATCGGTAAGGTGATTATTATTATTATTATTATTATTATTATTAGGAATGTAATGAGTTGTATCTCTTAGATTGGTGTTTTGTCTTGTTTTTAGCTTCAGTAGTGAGAAACGGATGAAGACCTGCTGTTTTAGACATGGATTTTTTTTAATTCGGGATCATTTAGAGAGAGAGAGAGAGAGAGGGGTTAAGCTAAACCCCCCCCCCACACCCCGCACCCACACCTTTAAATACCTCTCACCAGGCAACGCTTTTTATTTTAGATCACCCTTCTGATTGTATAAAGCAGAAATTTCTACATTACTCTAAAATAAAATAACATTTCTGCATTTTAAGTACTGTTTAAACACTGGGAAGGCATTTCTTAGCGACTTGTTTTTTTTTTTTTTTACGGTCTAAATGGACTAGCTCGAGAGCTTAGCTTATGGACGTTGAGTTTATGTTCACGTCGGTTTGAAAAACACTATATATATATATATATATATATATATATAAGTATTATTAAAAAAAACTAGTTTGTGTGTAATTTTGAGGGTGAAAACAAACAAACCCGAACACGAGTAGTGTATCGTTTGTGTGTTCTGGAGAGCGTTCTTGGTTTGTGGTGACGTTGGTGCGCTCGCGCTGTGTTTATGCTAGCTAACGCGAACTAGCCTTCGGATGCAGCTAGCTTGCTAGCTAGCTAAAAGAAGATTGTGGGGGGGGGAGGTGTCGTGGAAGTGCTTAAACTTCCTTATGTCGTTGATGTAATGGAATAAATGTTGAAATATACTTTTTGTATGCATGTCCGTGCGTGTTTGTGATGGACTTGAATGAAACGCGATGCGTAATAGAACTATTTATTGTGTATGAATCGATGAGCGTATGTGCTAGCGCGCTAGCGAGTTGTAACGCGACGTTACTGGTGTGGGAGTAACGAACACACACAGGAGCTGTTTGTATATAATTACACATCTTTTATACGCGATATCTAAAACTCATTTATTTATATGTGTAATGCATATATAACGTGTATACACGTAGAGAATGTGTTTTTTTTTTTTTTTTTTTTTTAAAGACGCACCAAAACAAAAGGGGGGCAGATGAAGATATGAGAGCCGGGTTCACCGTTCATATTTTTTAATGTCTTTTAAACTAGCAAATGTTTAATTCTGTGTAGTAAGTTTTTAACTTTTTTTGTTATTATTCCCGACAGATTTTTATTTACTTCTTTGGTGGAGGAGGAAGTAAGGAAGAAGTGGAGGGGGGGGGGAGGACAGACAGAGGTGTGTATATAGAGGAGAAAAAAAAGAGAGCGCCTCCACACCCCAGCGTAAAGGAAATGCCCATCGCGGCTTCTGGTGCGCCGCCAGCGACTCCCGAGCCCCGCGTGCGTCCCCGAGTCCTTGCTGGGGTCGAGCGTGTGCCCAAACGCGCTCCGGAAGGCGAGTACAGCGCAACGGAGGCGGCCCTAGTAGCGGACAGACTATCCAGCGTCCACAGGGTTTCCGCCTCCTCAGCGGCTCCGTCACACCCTTCTCACCCGTCTCCCCCGGCGCTCTCACCCCAGCCCATGGCCACTGAGCCGCCCAGGACTCGGTCCCGCTCGCGCTCCGGATTCTATCAGAGCGCTGGTGCGAACAGTGGCGCAGGGAGTCCGGGCGCAAACCTCCATCATCACCATCATCATCATCAGCAGCACCAGCTGAGCGGCGCATGCGCGGTGCTCGGGGCTCATGGACACCCGGAGAACCTGCGGCCGCCTCCCGGTGTGCTCTCCCCGGGCGGACACCGACATCCAGGTCCCGGAGCACACAGGAGCCCAGGAGGAGCAGGTACAGCTCATTTATATATTGATTGACTGATTGATTGATTTGTCGTGTTAATTGATGTCACCTGGGTGTGCTGTTGTAGGAAACGAATAAACAACAGTGTGACTGCGTACAAGAAGCGGATTATTTTTCTATTCCTATTATACTACAACGATTTGTGGATAATTTTTATTTTTAAATCCGTTTGTAGTTGCATTTCATTTGGATTAGATCCTGCTCTCGCTTCTTTCTGAGACAGTTGCTGCTTTGATGAGCAGCTCAACAGAGTCGCTGAACGTCGGCCATTTTGTTTTACAACATTCAGTTCGGGACCCTGTGAAGTAATTTGCCAGTAGCAGATCAGGACAGATTCTGAAGAGATTACGAAGACGTTTTCTCTTTTCTGCGCGAGATCCGAACCTCCTCGGACGAGTGGACGTCCGATCTCATGTCGGGTATTGGTATCGGGTCTGCAACTGGTGTGTCTGTGTATAAGGCTTGGCTGAGACGTCCCTGCCTGAAATGCGGCGTCATGACCGAACAACCCCCCCCCCCTTTTTTTTCTTTCTTTCTTTTCTTTTAAAGCCCACACCGTTTTACCGCTGCCTGGAGCTCTCGTTTAACAGTTTCATCTCAACACTCGCGCTGTGTATAGTGTGTGAAAACATGAGCGAGTTTTGAAGAAGAGGTTCAATTTTCAAGAAATGAGAAAGGAAACAATAACTGGGGGCAGTTCAGTTTAGCTGAGTAACACCGGGATTGTTTGGAGTCATCTCGATTTAAAATTGATCAATTTGCTGTTATGGAAAGTCAATTAACTCCTCCCGACCAATTAGAATCGAGGATTCAGCAGGTTTATCTTTTTTATTTTTCCAGTGTAGATTCCTCCACATTCAAGCGAAATTACTCAAGAACTGAGCGGACCTCCATGTCAGTAACCGCTCCCACTTCAGAACTTTATTTCCCGTTGGATAAATATAGCCGGGCGGGTTTTCCCCCTTCACAGGCGCAAGTCAGGGACAATTGCTCTGTGATGTGTCTTTGGCTCTGAGTTAATAATTGGCCTGGTGACTGGCTTCGATTATCCTCCATCGTTCAATCTCGTCTTCTGTTCTTGGTGGGTTTTGGGGAAGAAAAAAAAAACAAGTTTGTTGGCTTTCGCAGTCGAAATCCCCACTCATTTAATCTACGCTTCTTCTCTAAAACAACACACTGCTAACCTTGGAAATCAGTTAGTATTTTTTTAAAAATCTTCCCTTACGTATGAGCTCCTCATAGCTTGAGTTCATAGCTTGTCTCGATCGAGACATGTTGAAGATAAGGCTGCGTGAGTGTCATTATTTTCGGTTCTTTAATTGCGCTGTGTAGACTTAGGAACTGTATAATATGGAGTTTTCTTTCTTCTTTGCTATAATCCAGTGAATAAGAGCTGCCCAATCCAAACATGTTTGAGTTGCCTGGAAAATAGCTAAGTGCAAAAATAAATAAATAGCTAAGTGAATATAATAACATAGCTAATAGTGTCCAGCTGGTTAAGTGTGTTAATACAGGCTGAGAAAAATATGGCCGTACACGCGGAAGCTCTGCGGTTACAGCATCGAGTTGCGTCTTGTCAGCGTGAACCGTGTTATGGTAAAAACAGCTACGTGATAAATAAACCGTAGCAACTGTAGTTTGTTTCTCTGGTTGTTGTACTTCTAGTTACTTTTGGTGTGCGAGGGGTTTTGAATGTCGGTGAGTAGGAGTTAAAAGGTTGTTCTTGCCCGATGTAGGGGGAAAAAATGAAAACATTTCCCAGCTTTGACCCGGCGTAGTGAGTCACGACTGTTACACACACGCACAAACCCAGACACAACTTTTCCCACTTTAAAAATTGTGTGTGTGTGTGTGTTCAATCACATAAGCAATCAATGGATAAGCACACCTGAGTTTACATAGGAACTCAGAAAAAACAGCGACACACACACACTTTTGATTAACCCTGGACTGGAAATACCTGCCTGCTGCTTCTGCCCTAGTCCACTGTGTGTGTTTTCCTGCCATCAGCATTTGTTTCCTTTTTTCATTCATTTGATGATTTATGTGCAGACTGTGTGCATACAGATTAGCCTCACCTGTAACATTACTGTGTATGTGAGATATATATATATATATATATATATATATATATATATATATGATTGACCAAAGTATAGTGTGTGTCAGTGTCGGAGAGAGAGAGAGAGAGAGCGCAAAGGAGAGATATCGACCGGGATCAAAGAGACGGCTTTGATAACGAGGAGAGCTCAGCACAGCGAAATCCCCAGAGTTCAACACCATCTGCTCACAATACAGAACAAATTCAGCTCACGTGTTTCTTTCTCTCTCTCTCTCTCTCTCTCTCTCTCTGACCGTTCTGTCCTTCCTGCCATCGTTATGCTCCCCCTGAACGTTGCTTGCTGAACCTTTTTTTTATTCTGTTTCATTATCAGTGCGAGACGTTTGGAGATGTGGCCGTTCAGAACGCACGCGCATACACAGTAGCAGGCCTCTAGAGAGCTGTTCTGCTATAGGTGTCATATTTTTATCAGAGGAGAACGAGTTGGTTAATCAGTTCCGTGCAGGATCATTTAGTTCTCTCTCACTCTCGGTCTCTCTCACTTACTCTTTTGTCTTTATTACTGTATTTCTATCTCACTCTCTTTCTCTCTGTCTCTCACTCACTGTCTCTTTCACTCTCACTTTGTCACTCATTCACTGTCTGTCTCTCTCTCTCTTTATCTATCTATACCTTATTTACTACAGATAAATGTGTGTGGGTGTGTGTGTGCGTGCACGTGTACATCCATGTCTGTTCTCAGGCACCTGGCACCTGTGAGCACTCCCACCCATCTGCTCTTGAGCACTGAACATGTCGTTGTCCTCTTGCGTCTCTCTGAAGATGCTGCCAGGTCCAGACTCGGTGCACCCTCCGCTCTTTCATTTAGTTTCTCTCCTGTGCCCCTGCCCCTCACCCCGTGCAGGTGGAAGCGAAAAGACTCGCTCTCATTGACCGGGAGAGAAGGGAGGACTCTGGGTGCACATAAAGAGCCCCAGTGTGGTGTGTTAGTTTAATTAGCGAGCGTGATCCAGCCCCAATTAGAGCGGCTTATCCGAGCTGCACAGTCCAGAGATGTGGAGGTGGAGCAGCAGCTCTGCATTTCCTCAAGAGTGCTTCAAGAAGGGCAGCTGTGGGAGAGAGTTGTGGGGTTTGTGTTCATGTCACCATGCGCTCGGGCACTTCGGCTGTATACTGGAGACCATCCCTCACTTATATACGCACTGAGATTTGTATTGGAGTTAGATCTGATTCGTTTCCTGTTTTTATTTATTTATTTTACATTTTTATGTAAACTTTTTTTTAGAAATCGCATGGTGTTTGAATCACTTCCTGCTGGCGAGTCGATTCACTTCCTCACCGGTTTACCAGTTCAGTGTGATGTCTGCGTTAGAACTAAATGCCGTATACTTCATGAGTCTGATCTAAATCTAATCTGTATGCTTCATCTGAGCAGCACTGAAGTAAGAAGTGACTCGTCACTGCGGCTCGTGTGGAGGATTAGGGCCTCTTGTCTGTTTATGCCGCCGTTCTCTTTGCCTGTCTCTCTCTTTCGGTCTCTAGACCTCTACATTTCTCTCTCTTTCTGTCTTTTTCTCATGTTCTTTCTGTCTATCTGCATTTCTCTCCTTATCTGTGTCTCGCTCTCTCTGACATTGGAGACTCCTTCCATCAGCGTTGTTTAAAAGCTGTCCCTCTGAAGCGGTAGTGACAGAGCGAGGTTTAGAGAGAGAGAGAGAGAGATTCTTTTTGCCTCTCTGCTCAGTACCGTCTTTCATGAACTCTGAGGACGTGAAGGATGCGTGTTTGAGTAAACAAGGTGCGTTTTTATATTAGCGCTCGGTGCCGTCTCTTTGTAGGGTGATGATTACGAGTTTACAGGATGCTACGAAGCAACGATGCACAAACTAAATATATTTCCCCAGGTTCCTTGTCACTCGATCACAGTTTGATCGGTGTTCTGTTCTGAAACTGATTCTGGATCAGCTCACTCGGTTCACTACTTCACCTGCAAAAACATCAGGCCAAAAATGCACGGGTTTTATTCATATGGTTTTATTTTGTCATAAACCATAAACGATGCTGGAATGAACACTTTGTATTTCATTCAGCTCAAATCAACACTTCTCATTTTCACTTTCTATCTCTCTCTCTCACACACACACACACACACACTCCCACACTCCTCCATTTTCATAACAAAGGGGGCTATTTGTTTTCGCCTGCTTTTGTGCGTCTCCAGGCAACCTCTCGAGCAGTTCCGGCCACTCCGGAGCTGGACGGGGAAACGGACCAGCGAGCCGCACACCGCCCGATTTCCCCCTTCCTCTTCCTGATTAAACAAGTGAACCTGTTTCATTCCTTTACTGGAGAAATAAATCACGACTCTCCCCTGAATTTTCACATTGAGTTAGTTTCGTTTTGCTGGAAAAATTAATTCTCGTTCAGGATTCCTCTGAGCCACCGTTGTCGACTGGATCGTAACCACGTTGTCCCGTTCGCCCAAAACTCACTTAAAAAGTCTAAGGGCGAATGTTGAGCTTTAATCTTTCATGGATTATTAAATTAAGCTGAAGTAAAGGTCAGTGTTCTGGCATTTCGGTGACCGAATTAAGACACCCTGAGTGTAAGACACTCGGAGGAAAGCACCGTCTGATCTCTTCCGCATACACAAGCTCATAGACACACGTGACAGGAGAGCGAGAGGGTGCCCTTGTGGTGTTTTCCCAAACCCAGAGCAGATAAAACTTAGACCCCGACCCTGAGCAGATTAGATCAGACGCCGACTCCGATCAGATTTGTCCCTGACTAGACACCGACCCTGAGCAGATCAGACCAGATCCTGGCCCCAAGCAGATCAGAACTGTCTCTGACTAGACCCCGAGCAGACCCCTGCACTTTCTTAAAAAGTAAAGCCAGCTTCCTGTCAAAACCAGGACCTGTGCCCCATGTTGTCATGTTACCCGGTTACCAAACTCGAGTGTGTGCGTGATTGCACATGCAAAAGAACCGAAACGAGAGAAACATTGGGTGAAACCAAATCACGTTTCATGGGGCCCATGGTGGAGCAAGAGAAACAGGCCGAGGGAGGAAGAGGTAAAAGGAGCGAGGGAGAGACAGGAAAAGGGAGAGTGGGTGTGATAATTTGTAATGTGTGTCTGTCTGTCTGTTCTGATATCTTGTATCGCTCTCTCTCTGTATTTCTTTCTCTTTTTATTTTTCTGCCTCTCCCTGTCTCTTCTCTCTATCTCTGTTAATCTTTTTCTGTGCATCTCACTCACCTTCTCATTCTATGTCTGGCAGTCTCTGTGTCTTTCCCTTTCTGTCTCATTCTATCTCTCTTTCTCTCTCTCTGGATTTGTCTTCTCTCTTATTCAGTCCCCCCCCTCATTCAATAGTGTTTTATTGGCATGATTGTTATGAATCACGTTGTTGCCAGAGCAAATAGTGCAGGTAGATCTGTCTCTGTCTCTCTGAGAGAGGACGCTGAATACAGGGAGGAAACATTAGCCCTCTCTCTCTCTCTCTCTCTCTCTCTCGCTCGCTCTGGACTGGTTTCAGCTTTTCCAACTCCGCCCTCTTTTCCTCTGGCTATTTTTTGCTGTTGGGTTTCGGAGGTTAAACCTCTTCAGTGCTCTCTCTCTTTCCCTCCCTCCCTCTCCATTTACTTCCTCTTTTCCTACACTGTGTTTGTTGCTTCTTTCTATTCAGTTCGGTTACAGTTATGCAAAGCACTCTGGCAAATGCATACAGCCTTCCTGTGTGTGTGTGTGTGTACGTTGTGCAGATCTCTCGCACATGTTTTGAAATATGCTGTGAGAATTAAAACCCGGTTGCTTCTTTATTAAACGACAACTGCGCTTTCGAGTTCAAACCACTGATACTGCTTTGATAATAAAACCGGAGTATCCGATCTATGTGTTCAGACTCGACAGAAACACTACGTCGTGCTCCTGCGATAGTGGTACGTCCCCAGCCAAATATTTATTCATTTGTCCATTCATCCCACATCCACATTGATTTATAAAACTGTGGGGTGGGGGGTGGACGATTTGACAGGTGAACCGGGTGTGTGCGTGTGAGGGTATTATTAATGACTGGCATTAGGAGAGAGTGAAATGGGGGGGCGACAGACGGAGGAAGGGATAGGTAGCAGGAGCGAGGGACTAAAAGGGGGCAAGGGTAAAAAGATGGCAGAAATGGATCGAAATAACTGATGCACTCTCGAGCTCTGAGCAAAATCAATAACGGCCATGAGGGGATGCCTCATCCCCTTAATGTCTTTCTCTCTCTCTCTTCCCTCTCCCCATCCCCCATTCGTTATCCAAGACACCCCCTTTCCTTTCATTTCTCCATCCGTCTCTCCGCTGTCTTCAGTAGTGTCCTGTCTGTCCGGTTCCGATGCTGTGTGTCGGGAGACATGGCCATGCCACTTACGTTTAACCCTTTTGCTCCACCAAGATGGCTGCTGACATTTTAGTTTTATAGAATTAGTGCTTTAGTCGTTTATTATTATTATTATTATTATTATTATTATTATTGCGCTTTGCGGCCAGCACTTCTCTCAAAATAATCAACACGTTCTGATCAAACTGGAACAAACCATCTCTGAATAATAATTAAAAAAGGGGGAGGGGCTGTTTGTGATACTACATTACAGTTTCAGTGGCATCCTCACACCAGTTCGGCGCTTCAGACCTTGGCATCATGTCGATCTCACGGCCTTACAGGTGTGAATCGGGTGTTAAAGTAGCAGGGATTCCCCAGCATTCATGGGGCTGATGAAACTCCACCTCCCGTCTTTCATGACGTCCAGGACTGACATCACTACAAGGCTTAGGGTTTCACCCTAAAGTTCAGGCTTTCACCTGGACTTTACAAGTGTGCTGCTCACAGCCTGACACTATGTTGACATGGACAGTAGTTATCTATTTATTGACCTTACTCTGATTAAGATAATAATGTGATTAAGGTGTTTACATGAGTCGCTTTTAGAATACTCCTGTGATGTACCCGTTTTACATGTTATAGACCATAATTAGATTAAAAGATTACGTCACCACACCGTCCGACGTCCCTCCAGAATTTCACGCATCAAAATTCAGTTCATCTGTGTTATGGTACCGTATACAGTCTTGGGTGTTTTCATTTATTATTTTTTTTACGAACGCGTTAAGTGCAGTTAATTATTTGTCATGCAATACGTGCTAATAGACAACTGATTGAAGCTGTGGGTGTGTCCCAAAACGCGTAGTTACCGTCTATATAGTAGCCGAGATGCATGTATTTTCCCACACTAAAGGCATGTAGTAGGAAAGTATGCGATTTGGGACGCAGCCTAACTCTTGTTCGCCATAAAACTGCCGTGTGTAATTGTGTCCTGTCACAAAATGCGGTGAAAACTCACACGACGTTCATGATGTGATTAAGGTGTTTACATGTCTGTAATACACGTCCATAATACGCCTAAAATAGGAGTACTCCACCTGTCTTAATTCGATTAGAGCTTACTTTGAGTATGACCTTAATCAGATTAAGGTTGGTGTTTACATGTTATTTTCTTAATTAAAATATGGTCTTAATTAGATTAAGAGTGGATTATTGTTGTCCATGTAAACGTACTGATTAATTCGAGAACATGTTCCTATGAGTACTACAATCACTCTTAATACTACTTCTACTACTACTATTTACTAATGCTACAACTAGTACTACTACTTCTAATATTAGTATTACTACGAATGTTGCTATTCTTACTGCTAACCATATTAATACACTTATTACTAGTACTAATAGTATTAATTTTCTTCTTACTATTACTATAACTAGTACTATTACTGTGAGTGTTATTGCTAGTGTTACTAATACACCCATCATTACTAATGATGCTATTCTTACTACTTACCATATTACATGTGCTACTAGTAATATGCTTCCTACTATTACTTTTACATCTAGTACTATTACTACTATGAGTGCCATTGCTAGTCTGTCTACTTCTACTAGTATTACTACTAATATTTCCACTCTTACTATAACTGTATTACTACACTTCCTACTAGTACAGTTTGGTCTGACTAGGATTACAATTATTCCTACTATAACTACAACCAGTATACACTACTACTATGAGTAATCATGCTAGTTCTTCTACTAGTACCACAACTGCTGGTATTAGTACTAACATGGCTTCTCGTACTACTAACCTTATTACTATGCTTACCATGAGTACTACTAGTGGTATAATTCTTCCTAGTACTTTTACTACGTGTGAGTGTTATTGCTAGTCGTATTACTACCACCCATACCACTACCAGTATTACTAATCTTGCAAATACTCATCACAAATCTTATTACTACTAATGCTACTATTAGTAGTAGCATCAATACTACTAGTGTTGTTAACCTTATGGCTACACTCATTACTACTCTTGCTCCTAATCTTACTTCTATGCTTACTACCATTACTACTACCATTCTCATTGCTTTGTTACTACCATTACTACTATAACTAGTATTACTATTCTTACAGCTATGCTTACTACCATTACTACTACTAGTAGTGTTGATCTCATTACTAATCTTCTTACATATTACTTCCTTAGTTCTCTCTCCCCTTTCCCCTTGTCCTTCTTTCCCACTCCATTGGTTCTCTTTCTCTCTGTGTGTGTATGCATGCGTGCGTGTGCACTTTATTTAGAGTCAAGTTTATGGTGTGTGTGTGTGTGTGTGTGTGCATGTAAAGAAGTTAGAGAGGGCATAGAGCAAGATGCATGGTGCAGTACAATGTCTCTCTTTTGTGCTCTCTCTCTCTCACACACACACACACACCCCCGATGTTGGGTTTGCGATGCTGAGCTTTGGCTTATGGACGGGTTCAGATCAGTCTGTGCCGAGACGCACCGAGGATGATTTAATTAGTTACACGCACACACAGAACACGTGCGCGCGCACACATCTTAATTCTGTCTTCAAGCATCAGAGTGAGGAGAGAGACAGATCTTAGACAGAATCAAGCAACAAAAAGAATTCTTGTGCCACACGCATATTTATTTATTTATTTATTTATTTATTTATTTGTACACACACACACACCCTCTGCTACAAGGCCAGCAGTGTGTTTCATGACATCCAAGGGCAACTCCCTCCTCTTCATCTGATGAAATCCAAGTCCAAGAATACATAAAGCACATGCACACACACAAGCTCACTTTAATGTTGTAATAAATCGCATATTATTGTATTACTGTTACTCAAGGTAACCCGGATGTTCGACTTTAATCTGCTTTTGCTGATTAATTTCTGAAAGTGTAAAATAACATCAAAGTGGTTTTGAACTGGTTTTCTGCCATTGCTAGTAAACAGTGTTGTGCACGTTATTAACATGTACGTGTGTGTGTGTGTGTTTGCAGGAGCTATGGGAGGAGTGTATCACTATCATTCTGAGCCGACCTGCGCAGAAGCCACAGATAAGGTAAAAAGGTTTCGGTTTGGGCTTTTATTTTTTTTATACGTCAAATCAAAATGGCCGCTTGCAGAACGAACAAGAACCGGAGTAGCACTCTCTTTTAAACGAGTCGTGTATATTGAATATGCATATTTTGTTTTAGACCAATCAGCATGCAGACATTTGTTTATTAAATCAAGTTTTAAGAGTTAGTAGCAAGAATAGTAATTATAGTAAGAGTAGTACTACTAATAGCAGCAGTAATAGTAGTACTAGTTGTATAGCAGTAAGGGTAGTGATACTACTAGTATTAGTAGTAAGCGTAGTAATAAGAATTCTACTGGTAGTAGTAAGACTAGCAATAATTCTACTAGTAGTAGAAATATAATGAATGAGTAGTAATACTAGTAGTGGTAGCAGAATAGTTAAAGTTTGCTGACTTGTAAACACGTATCTAAGCCAGAAAACACAGCGTTACTCTCTACTGACACGTCGACACGTGCATAAATATTTAGAAAAGCATGTAAATGATCGCTGCGCCATCCAATCACGCAGCCTGCTGTACAATGAGATCACTCTGTTTATTATATATTAGTGAAAATTGTTCCAGGCTCCCAAGATACGGTGAAGGAGAAGGTGAGTAAAAACGAGGTCTAGTGTCAGAAACGAGAGGAGGAGAAGTGCTAATGATCTCAGCTCCAGCTGCGTGGACGCAGCGGGAAGAGCGAGAGGGCGAGAGCAAGGAGGACGTGGCATCTCACAAGTTAAATAAAATAAATAAAAATGTGGAAAGGTGTGTCTGGGTGTGTGTTTGTGCTCAGCTTGAAGGTTCTGCTTCAGTCAGCTGATGCATCTGCTGTTCTCATAGAGGGGGAAAATGTCCTTCACAGCTACTGAAAAAAAGTAGTCTTTACCAGAGTATTGTGTGTGTGTGTGTGTGTGTTGGTCAGAGTGAAAACTCCACATTCTGCTCTCGCTAACATTACAGAAAAGGAGATTGACTCTTGGGAGGTCCTGAAACGTAGAGTGCTGACAATACTGTGTGTGTGTCTCTCTCTCTCCATTCCTGGGCTTCAACACAGGCAGGGACAGGCTCTCCTCGTTTCAGAATGTAGAGGCGGCCTCAAAATGGGTTTGGCTGTCAGAGAGCGAGTGAGAGAGGCAGAGAGAGAGGGAGAGGGAGGGCAACAGTGAGGCATGGGGAGAAAGAAAAGGGCAAAAAAAAATAATGAGGGAGGGAGAACAAAATAGCCTCTACACTGTAGCTCTTCACACACAGTCTTGATGTAAGGACGTACGTACGGATAAGAGCCCTGACCTTAGCACTAGGGTCGTTAATGTGGATATAATTATCCCGGAGGTCAGGAAGTTCAAGGCACAGGACTGACAGGAAGTGATCTCGAGGCCCGACCCTGCACTCTGACCCTATACTTCCTTCTGTTTGTCTCCAAGGATGTACATCAGATATATGCTAAAAGAAAAGCACTACGATGGCTAGTTAAATATAGCGTGAGTGTTCTACAGTGTTCTATAGTATACACACACTAAAGGTTTGTATATGTCTGTAGTAATTTTTACTTTTCATTATTTTCTTGTTTTTCTGTCGCTATTTATTTATTTATTATATAATTATCCTATTGAACGATGTAATGACTGAACACAGGACGACAGTGGCGATAACCCAAGGTTACAGTGGCACACTGTTTTCTATCCAGTTCCCCGTTCACAGCTTCAAGTCCTTCTGCATGAAATACAGACGAGTACAACCACAGCACTGCAGTTTCACAACGAGTGTGTTTTCATTCGTTTTTAATTAGCTGGTTTTCACCCTGTGCATAGCTTTGAGCATATCAAACTGGACGTTGTCTCCTGACTGCGAGCGACTTGTGTGACGGAAGGGCATGTGAGGTGTTTCCATGCAGCTTCATGTGTCGCTAAAGCCTTCAGATGAATAAAAGTATGACACGGTTTCATATCTTGTGTGTGTATGTTTGTTTAGCATTTATGGAAGGAGTCTCCAGTGTTGGTACATTTTCAAGCAGCAAATTCGCTGTGGCATAAGAGGAATAAATCTGCTTTCTGGGTCATCTTAGTAACGCCGCTTCATAGCAGTGAATTTGTCTGGTTAAATCTAGGGCTTGTTGTGTTTAAATGCCCCAGGGCGGGTATCTGCATGTGTGTGTGTGTGTGTGTGTGTGTAGGTAGGGGCTGGTTATGTGCAAATGCCTCAAGGGTGTGTGCGCGCACTAGTTGTGTGTGTATATGCCCAGAGGCTGGGTGGCTGGCGAGTGTGAGCTCATAGCTCATCATCCACAGCAGCTTTAATACCCCCACCCTGTTCCCCGGAGACCACGTCCCGTCCCTTCTGTTTGTCTCTCCACCTTCACCTCGTCATCCCGCATGCACGTGTCGTGTTCACGCTATGAGTTTGTGTTTCATCTGCAGCTCCAGGCGGTGAGGTGCAGCGTAGTGAGCAGCATAGTGAGCAGCACAGTCAACCTTGTTTGAAACTCATGACCCGTACCTGCATGATTGCATGTGTTGCGCTAACTGGCCGACGGGATAATAGCATGAAGGTGCGTGTATATGATAAATAAAGTGGCCATAGAGGGTTTATTGCACCGGGTTGTGGCTATGAGACGTTGGACCACTTTTTGAACCCTTAAAATGAATGCTGGTCTCCGTTTCTTTGAACACGGTTTAATGCCAGTGTGAACGCAGGGTCACACACACACACACACACTAACACTCTCATTCACTCACACTCACGCACACTCATACAGGCCGAGGACATTGTTTGCTTTGGGGTTTTACTGTGCACTCGTTCTTTGCACTGCCTGATGGGAAAGAGGAGGCTTCAGGGACAGAGAGTGAGAGAGCTGCGTGGGGGGAAGAAGGGGGGGGGGGG
>JAFFST010041855.1:12173-21663 GCA_022414735.1 Noturus placidus | reverse complement strand
GAGACAGAGAGAGACAGAGAGAGACAGACAGAGAGACAGAGAGAGACAGAGAGAGAGACAGAGAGAGAGAGAGACAGAGAGAGAGACAGACAGAGAGAGAGAGTGAGAGAGAGACAGAGAGAGAAGAGAGAGAGAGACAGAGAGCGAGAGAGAGAGACAGAGAGACAGAGAGAGAGAGACAGAGAGAGAGATTATATTAGAACTAAAGGAAATGAAGGAAGAGTATGGTGTGCCTCCACTACAGGAACCTTTTCAGAAACCAGAGGAAATGTTCATTCTACTCTACTGTGGATCGACTGATGGATTTAATGTGGATTTTAAAAACAAACAATTAAACTCTAGATATTTCCTAAAGTGCTTAAAAAAACAAAAAACCCATCTTGTGCCTAAATAATAAACTTTCCATAAAATATGAATTCTCTTTTAAAAGAACGGTTTCAGTAATTGTTTTAAACCGAGCGTATGAGCTGCGAGTGATATGAGCTAGTTTACTAGCAGTTAGCTAACCCACTACCCTAACAAGAGGACGTTGTTAATTTGCATATTAATGCATATTCATACGTGATGGTATTTTAATGAGGTGTAAATGTGTAGAGAAGTTGCTACACGGTTAAAATGTTATTTCTTGATTCATATTACTGAATTGGAGTCAGATTTCCTTGATTTAAGTTTAGTTTTATTAATAAGGACAATGAAAGATCGTGATTTACGCCGCACCACCAAACCTATCCGCCTGGGGGATTTTTGAAGTAATGGCCATATTATTATAGGAGACACTTTACTGTATAAATAATAAGAAAAAGAATTAGAAACAAATGAAAACACAAGGTGTTGGACTGTTATAAAGCACTAACACTGGAGACTCCTTCTATAAACATCTGATAAACATGTCCTTAGAGAAAACCTCACCATATCAGCGAATGTTTAATGTGTTTACGTGGAGCACCTGCCGTACACATCTGTCTGTAAGACCTTTAACTGTTTCTGATTCTCACACACGCACACACGCACGACCACCAGGAGATGTTTGGACCTTTGCTAATCTTTTTAAATTAGCATTTTAATATTACAGCACAAACACGCTCGTGTCATTACCTCAACCATGACATTAAAATCCTTATTAAAGCAGGCGTGGGAGAACATTTCAATCCTGCAGTGACTTCAGATAATCCCCCCTCCTCCTCCTCTCTCTCCCCCCTCCTCCTCCCTCCTCTCTCCCCCTCCTTCCCTCCTCTTTCCCCCCTCCTGGACGGATGGGTGAGGGGGGGGATGGATGGACGGATGGGTGAGGGGAGGGATGGATGAGTGGAGGGATGGGTGGACGGATGGGTGAGGGGAGGGATGGATGAGTGGAGGGATGGGTGGACGGATGGGTGGGGGGAGGGATGGATGAGTGGAGGGATGGATGGACGGATGGGTGGGGGGAGGGATGAGTGAGGGGAGGGATGGGTGAGGGGAGGGATGGATGAGTGGAGGGATGAGTGAAGGGAGGGATGGATGGACGGATGGGTGAGGGGAGGGATTGATGGACGGATGGATGAGTGGAGGGATGGTGGACGGATGGGTGAAGGGAGGGATGGATAAGTGGAGGGATGGGTGAAGGGAGGGATGGATGGACGGATGGGTGAGTGGATGGGTGGGTGGACGGATGGGTGAGGGGAGGGATGGGTGGACGGATGGGTGAGGGGAGGGATGGGTGGACGGATGGGTGAGGGGAGGGATGGATGGACGGATGGGTGAGTGGATGAGTGAGTGGATAGATGGGTGAGTGGGGGGATGGATGAGGGGAGGGATGGGTGGACGGATGGGTGAGGGGAGGGATGGATGAGGGGAGGGATGGGTGGACGGATGGGTGAGTGGATAGATGGGTGAGTGGGGGGATGGATGATGGATCTATATCAACAGACCAAACTTTCTACCCAAGTTAAATTAGTAGTTCATAAATAAATAAATAAATAATTTTATTAACCACTTATCTTTATCATCAAAAATAAGTCGTTCATTAATAAATGTAAAACTGTAAATATAAAACAGACTTAATTTCTGCCTTTCACATTCAAGTTTTTTTAAACATGTTTACAATAAGCAGAGAAGAGTTGGATGTAAAACCTCATATCTAAAAGATTCATAAACGTTCTGTTAAATAAGGTTCTGTGTGGCACAGAAAGATGTTATAAACAGCATGTGCTGTAGAAGCTCACCTATGGCCAGGGTCATGACCTTGAGTTTGTTGCGCACGAGTTTGACCACCATGCTCTTCTGCAGCGGCGTGGAGCGACAGCACAGAACCGACCTGCAGCTCCGGGCCACGGCCAGGAACTTATTCTCCAGACTCTTATCCAGAGCGTAGGAAAGAGTGCGGCCGTCAATCACCAAACCCAGCCGGTGCACCAGGAACGGGCCTGCGGGGGCGGAGCCAGAGCCTGGAGACAGGAAGTGCACGCTGGTGTAGTCCTGCTGGACAATCCGGGTCGCTTGGGGGTCTGATGAGGAACTGCACAGGAACTTAGCCTGGATGTAGTGCAGACTTTCATCAAGTAGAACAGCACAGGCCTCCTGAAGAACACCACAGAGAGAGAGCAAGAGCGAGACACACACAAAGACAGAGAGAGACACAGAGAGAGAGTGAGAGAGTGAGAGAGACACACACACACAGAGTGAGAGAGACACAGAGAGAGAAAGAGAGAGAGACACACAGAAAGAGAGACACACAGACACAGAGCGAGAGAGAGACAGACAGACACAGAGCGAGAGAGAGACAGACAGACACAGAGCGAGAGAGAGACAGACAGACACAGAGCGAGAGAGAGACAGACACAGAGAGAGACACACAGAGAGAGACACACAGAGAGACACACAGAGAGACACACAGAGAGAGACACAGACAGAGGGAGACACACAGAGAGAGAGACAGACAGAGGGAGAGACAGACAGAGGGAGACGCGCACAGAGGGAGAGACAGACAGAGGGAGAGACAGACAGAGGGAGAGACAGACAGAGGGAGAGACACAGAGGGAGAGACAGACAGAGGGAGAGACAGACAGAGGGAGAGACAGACAGAGGGAGATGCGCACAGAGGGAGAGACAGACAGAGGGAGATGCGCACAGAGGGAGAGACGCACAGAGAGAGACACACAGAGTGAGACACACAGAGTGAGACACACAGAGAGAGACACACAGAGGGAGAGACAGACAGAGGGAGAGACAGACAGAGGGAGAGACAGACAGAGGGAGAGACAGACAGAGGGAGACAGACAGAGGGAGACGCGCACAGAGGGAGAGACGCACAGAGGGAGACGCACAGAGGGAGAGACCTGAGTAAGTGTACTGAATAAAGATGTATAATAAATATTGTAAGTGGACAGAGGAACAGCTGGACACTGCAGCTGTGCAGAAGATTGAGTCCGCTCATGAATGCAGGAAAATATCTGCATCATTTCAAACATCTCTACAAGTCCAGAACCGCTGCATAATGACGCCTTGTCTTCACTTCAATGGAAGATATCCTGCTGAGGTCTTTGTGTTCTCACTGCAGAGCGGAAGGAAGGGTGGACCATCAAACTGGCCCAGTTTGCTCCACCAGCTCGAGGAGATTTCCATGTTTAACAGAACAGATGAAAAACAGGAACGGCTCAAGAGCTGCGCTTCGAACAAAGCCTCAGATGGAAGACTCACGTGACACACTTAAATAATGTCCCATAATGCCCAAGGACATGTGCAGCTCTGTTACAGCAGTAATGCAGGTTTATATTAATGCCCTCCTTCTAATACGGTATCGTTTCTATAGTAACGCGCTCGTATGCTGGACGTTTCGCACAGACGGATAAACAAAACAAAGGCATGCAGTTTTCTGTAAGGAGTTGTTTATTTTACATTTAAGGAGTCTCCAGCGTCAGAGTTAAAGCTTTGTTTTCCGACATTCATGCTTAGCGAACGTAAACAAGGTGTTTTTTAGAAATGTTTTTACACTTAGCGAAGATAAACAGGGGTTTAAAAACATTACGTTTTTGTCTAAGGCAGACAAGGTGCGTTTTTTTAAACAGTTCTAAGGTCGACGTGCTTTAAAGCTACGAGAGAAACGTGAAAAAGTGGCGTGAGGCTGCAAGTCACACATTTAAACAATGTTTTACAGTTTTGAGAGCCTTCTATATTGTTGAGGGCGGCTGTGTCTCAGTCGGTAGAGCGGGTTGTCCACTAATCCACTAATCGTAGGGTTGGTGGTTGGAATCCCGGCCCGGGTGATCCCATCTGAACCCTAAGTTGCCCCCGATGGCAAGCTAGCACCTTGCATGCAGCTCTGCTACCATTGGTGTGTGAGTGTGTCTCATTAACATATTTTAATAAATGAACACATTTCAAATAAATGAATCAGGTACTTTGTTTCTGAGTAAAATGAAATAATCTCCCACGCATGTGGATTTCCTTTAAACGGAGTAAACCTGAGGCGTTAGGCGTGCTGTACCTGCGAGTCAGCGTTCAGCTTGATGATTTCCTCCTCGGGGTCGAGCAGTTTGCAGGCGTACGCGATGTTGATGGCCGTCTCCTGTTTGTCCCCCGTCAGCACCCAGATCTGCAGCCCCGCCGTCCTCAGAGCAGCGATGGTCTCGGGTACGCCGTCCTGCAGCCGGTCCTCGACCCCCGTCGCTCCTGAGATAAAGAACAGAATTGAAACTTGCCATGCTTAATCACAGAACTACCGCCATACAACTTAATAAGCCAAGTTAGCTCGTTAGCAATTAGCTAGCTAACGCTGTACTAACTGCCGCACTTGAAGCAGAGAGCACTCGCAACTATTCAACAAGACTGCTAGCAAACCAAGTAGCACTTATAAGCTAACTTACCTAACATAAGGCTAACTAATAGTTCATGAAAAGCAGACACCACGCTCGCCAGCAAGCTAGCTAAAGTAAAATTGGCTATTATACTATGCAAACAAGTAGCCAAAATTGCTAGTAAAGCTAGCTAACTAATTACCTAGCCATTATACCATGTTATGCTAGCTAACATTAGTCTAAACTGTTGCTCTGGGTAAACCTGTAGTCACGGTCACTAGTAAGCTAACCACAGGTACAGTAGGCTAAACATTATACTGTAAACCTGTAGACAAAATGGCTAGCAAGCTAACATTAAGCTAGCCATTACACTGTGAAAACAGTATTCAGGGCTGCTACAAAGCTAGCTAAAAGTAAGCCAAGTATTATATTGTGTAAAATAGCAGCGAAGATCAAGTCATGAGCTAGCTAAAAGCTAATAAGGCTAACTATTACATTATGTAAAGCAGTTGTCAGGGTCAGTAGCATGGTAGCTAACATTAAGCTAACTACTATATTGTGTAAATTAGTAAAACATTCTTCGACATGTTTAACCCACATTAGTAAAATACATAGATTTCTTTTTCTCAAGTCGGTTGCTAACCTTAGCCTCGCGTTGATGAGATGTGTGCGAGACGTTTATTTATTTTTCAGATCGAACCAGATTAGCATCAAAAGGCTCCAATCTGAGCTCTTTGGAAATCCTTTCATTTAAGAAATGTAATTTCGGACACCGTCTACACGTCAACGCGTCTATCTGAACCCCCGGCTTCTGAGATCTCGTTCTCCCTTCTTACAGCTGAAACGTTACACCGCATACAGGAAACGACGCATGTTAAACACAGAAGAGACGAGCATGAGCATTTCTGACCTAACAGATGAAGATCGGTCTCCAGTCGTAGTGCGGATTCAAACAGCAGCTCCTCTCGTCCCTGGATGGCCGTTTCAGCCTCCAGGTGGTGCCGCAGCCAGCAGGCGTACTCTTCTTTACTGAGGACCTGAAGCACAAACCCAACGTCACATGAGCAATGAAACGGTCACAACTTTAACCAGTTAAAGTGATTACGCGTAACGACGTGCAGGAGCTAAACAACCGTATCCAACGTGGGTTCTCCGTGTCAGGTGACATGATGAAGATCGACGTGATTATACACGTTACCTTTGCGCGTTCTGCTCATGTTTATCCATCAGCGAACGCTCGGATATCACATAACGGCCTCTTGATCGTGAGGTTCGTTTATCGCCATCGCCGCTGCTGTATTCGTAGAGGTTGGTGTCACACCATTGGCGGATTTTAGTTTGTTCCGACTTAGTGCTACCCAATCAAAGTGAACGCTTCAGGTGAAGCCAGCACAGTGTTATACACCGCCTTCCGCATACACGAGCGCATAGACGCCCACGACACACGATTTTGTGTCGCCGTGATTGGCAGGTGAGGCCGAGTAAGCCCCTCCCACTCAGACAGCTCATCGTTCTAGATGATATGGTGAACGGTTTCCGTTGTCGGCACCCAAAGGAACATAACGTACATACCAGCCTGGTGAACTCGTGCCGAGTCAGCACCGGTTAGCCACCGTGGTTTCATTTTTACGCTCGTAGCCTTCTTAAAACATAAACTAAAAATAAATGAAAGAGTGAAGCACAAACGAATGGTGCGAAAAAGCATTTAGAAACACGTGTGAAGAAAAGATTCATCATGTCGCCTCGCTTTACCAGTTAAAGCATGAATGCAGGAACTGACGGAGAGAGAGAAATGGCGAGAGAGTAACACGGTTAGACGAGTTGTACTCGGACCGTCCGTCCAGGACACGGTACACACGGCGAGAAACTTCACCACGCCTCTGCTTACCCTTTTGGCAATGCACAGGGTTCGAAGGCCGTCGGCGGCGTACAGGTTCAAGTAGTTCTGGGTCTTGTAGAGAATTTTGCGTTGCCGTTTGCCTTTGGAGTCGTCTGGAACAAAGAAGTCAAAATGGCCGTGTTATTGAAACCATGGCAACCAGCTGTAAACTAAGTAAACTAGAGACACACCCACTAATGACCAGCAAAATAAATAAATAAAAAAATTCAGCCTCAGGTACGACGTGTGCGGGTTTATAAGGAAATGAGTCGCACGTGTTACTGAGCGTCTAACAGAACCGGCCGCGGTTCTTCTGGAAACCTTGACCGTCGCACTCGCGTCTTATTTTTTGCAGCAAAATTGAATTCGTCGTCTCAAAGCAGCTTTACAGAATCATATAAACACAGGATGGAGATTTTAAGTGTGTGAATTTATCCCTACTGAGCGAGACGGTGGTGAGGAAAAACTCCCAGAGATGATATGAGGAAGAAACCTTGAGAGGAACCGGACTCAGAAGGGAACCCGTCATCATCTGGGTCACACCGGAGAGTGTGAGAGTAAAGGAAAGTTCATTATGGTGTTTATATATGAAGTCTGTGTGTTGAACTAGTCCACTGTTCACTAAAGGAGACCTGAGTGTAGAACTGTACGTGGTGATTCCAGTCCCAAGGACATCGCAGTAACCGTAGTCCCAGCAACCACAGCGAGAACGTCCATGTGGAATTGAGGTCCAAAACGATTTCCATGGTACTTCAAGCAGTACCATCGTCAGCAATCTCCAGGCTGTAGCCTCCAGTTGATGAGAGGTAGGGCATCAGGATGGATCAGTCAGGTCCGGAGAGCAGAAAGAGTCAGGATCACTGGCATCTCCATAATATCAACATCAAAACCCAGCACCCGTCATCGTGTTTACATTTCATTTCGTGAGCAGATGTAGTAGACCAATACAGACATCACTATAGACTACTTAAGTCTGAGAATGGATGGATGGATGGATAGAAAGAAAGAAATGTCTTGGACGGTCCCGTACGCGTCCCTAAACAGCGCAGGTTTAGAAAAAGCCGCCATGTGGGCTGTTTAAACTGTTTAACTACTGCGTCGTGACAGGAAACCCACACCGGCATGGAATGAGATTATCGCTCAAAACACAGCCAAGAGTGGGAAAAAGTGTGACACCTCGCCTGGACCCCCCCTCCCTCCCTCAAATCCCCCGTGATTCATCAGCAGGCTGCGCGATGTCGGCTCGCCAACACGACTCGTTTCTCTGCCCGAACCTCAGCCACCTGCTTCCTACAGCGACGCGACAGAAGGAGACGACTTCATCTCTGGCGACCGTCTCAAACCACTGTTTGTTGTTTAATGGTTTACTGGGAATAGACGCGGCGGCGTCCATGATCCAAAATGAGAACCAGCTGAGAGTCCGCCAAAAACTAGAAATAGATCCATAAACCCTTTTTAATACAAGTGCAACGTTGGGGTACTTCTTTTAAAAGCACGCCATTTTCAACGTACGTAGAATGCTAAAGAGGTGTCAAACGGCCTGGGAATATTATCTCCACACCTGTACCCATGTTAAACACCGCAGGCTTCATGAATATGCATAAATATGCAAATCAGCAAACACGCTGTGAAAACCAGTGCCGTTTCGGTCTCAGAGTCTCAATTCGTCACTGATTTATTCAACAGCAGAGGATCTGCCGGGATACAGTTCAGCGTTACCATGACGACCACAGTTTTGCTCAGTAACGTTACCGTGTGGTCTAATCCTTTGCATATCAGGTGGATTGGTGATTGGTTGAACTTGCTCATCGGGTCTTTAATTCTGCTACCATGACAACTTTAATAATCACGAACACACAATTTAAAACAATCGCTAGCTAAAGAGCTAGCTTCTGTACTTGCGTAGCATGATGTCATGATGTCTCGAGGCTAATAATTGGATTGGTTCACAGCATTTCATGAGGAATTCAGCGGATGTTTTAATGAGTTTTATATGCATGTGTAATCCACTGCGGTGTTGTTGAACACAAGGCACAGGATGCACTAGACAGAAAAGAATGTTTGTTTTTCCAGCTCTACATGGAGGCCAGGTCCGTGCAGGGTTGAGTAATTATGTTCACACACTTCAGAGAAGGCGTACAGTTCTGCTCTGCTACTTCCCTTCATGTGTGTTACCATTGGCCTGGTCTGCTTTTCCTCCATCATCCTGTGAATGGAGTCATTGTAGAGTATGGAGCGGCTGAGCCCTGATTAGAGCTCCACCCAGGAGCGGTCACATGACCTTCTCTCTCTCTGGTTTTCAGCCACGTCAGCTTTTGAGCTGGATATTTTCCTTTCGGACAGAATGTAGTGGTTGAACCTTAACATACTGCAGATTTAGTTGGGTTTGAGTTGATTTTCCCCCAAACTGAAAATGAAGCCACTTTCTCTGATGTGGGTGGAGCAGAACAACAGGGGGTGTGGCATTCCACTCCAGAGTACTTATCTAAGAAATCATAAAAATGAAATAAAATAAATAACACACCAAATCACCATGATGTTTGCATATTAGACTTTTTGTAACAACCTTCTGGAAAACAACCTTCTGGACTCCCCCCCCCCGACCACCAATCACTGACTGCCATCATCACCAATCGCTGATCCCTACTGTTCCCACCGGCCAATCGCTGATCCCTACTGCTCCCACCGGCCAATCGCTGATCCCTACTGTTCCCACCGGCCAATCGCTGATCACTACTGTTCCCACCGGCCAATCGCTGATCACTACTGTTCCCACCGACCAATCACTTATCACTACTGTTCCCACCGACCAATCATTTTTCCAACAATAATCTTCCTA
>JAFFST010041855.1:2173-7173 GCA_022414735.1 Noturus placidus | reverse complement strand
CGCACATACGAGCTAGCTAGCGAGCTAGCGAACAGGGTCTGTGATACATATGATTGATCGGAATTGCAATACCGTCCTTCTTCCTGTTCAGAAGACGCCCATATATAGACAGACAGACAGACAGACAGACAGACAGAGCAAGTTAAACACATCTTGATATATTGACCGACAGAATCGCAGGCAGGGTGTTTATACGAAGTATTGAGATGATGCGCCTGCGTGTGTGTGTGTGTGTGTGTGTGTGTGTGTGTGTGTGTGTTGTATACCATCGGACTGCTGAAGGCGGTGTGTTTGGACAGGATGCTGGCCCGCTTGGCCTCGGCTCGGCTCCCGGTGCGTCGGTGTGATTTGGTGCTCTGCGAGCGCAGGACGACTCGGCCACTGTGCTGACTACACACACTCTCTCTCCTCGGTAACGTTCCTCCGTGAGACACACACTCCTCTTCCTCAGAGTCCATGTCCTGGTACATCATCGCCAGCCTCCGCGCTGCAGCGCCAAATAAAACAGTACGGCGTCCATCAACCGCCGAAAACACTCCAGGTTCATTATTCATCATCTGGTCACGTTAATGAGGAAACGTGCCGAGTGCTGAACCCTCCAGCACGCTACAGAGTAGCCCCGTCACCGTGACTACGTTATCCTACGATACACGCACGTGACCTCGGTCATTTCTACGTCGTGCTCACGCCCGCGTGTTTGTTTACATCATGTCAACAACGCACTTACGATGTCTTCTGAAAAAGAAAGTTCTAGAAAGAATAGTTTGTGTTAGTTCAGTTGTATTCAGTGCCGTCGGGGGAGCGTCCTCGCTGTAAACTTATTTCGAGAGTTTAATAAAGTAGATTCATTATTTATCTTCATTTCATTTATTTATTAGATTAATAGTGAATAGTAAAAGAGTCAACTGACGATTTTCTGCAAATTCGGTACGATACGTTAACGCGACAAATCCGAACGAACCGCTCGTACGGCGCACGTCGTTCCTTTAATTCCTCACTCGCTACTTCAGTTCAGACCTGCGATTAGGTCCTGTGATAAATGCTGGAAAATCCTAACCGTGGTTCCATCTCATCCCACGTCATGTAGAACCGGGTCTGATTTTCACACCGGTGTTAGCGCGCTAGTCGAGTCGCGTTTAACGAGAGACGTGCTGCTTGCTAGACTGAAGGATCCGAGTCGAAACCTCGATTTTAAAACAACAACAACTTCACAAAATTGTTCTTGTTTTCTGTTGAACGCTACACAGTAATACAACTTAAAGCCATTTTTAAATCTCCATGTTGTCCCCTACTTAAAACTATGCATTTCCTTTTAAGGAAAACTGGGCAGCGCTGAACCGAACGGTCCCGTCTAGGGGCGGGGCTAATTTCTAGACCAGACAAACAAACTCGAGCTTGAAACAAGAAGTAGAGGAAACCAACTTTATTTCGATATTGGACATTAGTGCTGAAAGTCTAGCGGTGTTGCGGCTCTTAAAACATCTTTAAAACGTCATAAAGAGCGGATTTAAAAAGATATTCTGCTCGAATCACAAAACCCGCATGCTTTTTGAAGTTTTTTTGAAATTCCCTGACCAACAGGAGAACTATTGTAATTGCAAAGCTGTAAGCAGGACATGAACGAGTGACGTGATGAGGTCCGGCTCACCGTTCGCGTCGTGCGAGTACTCGACTCCGGCCACGGTGCAGCGCCGGAACACCATCTTGTTCTCGGTGAGCGTTCCCGTCTTATCGGAGAAGATGTACTGCATCTGTCCGAGGTCCTCGGTGATGTTCAGAGCTCGGCACTGCAGGTGAGAGTCCGTCTCCTCGTCGTACAGATCCAGGTCCTGGTGGATGAAGTAAACCTGACAGATCTTCACGATCTCGATGGAGACGAAGAGCGAGATGGGGATCAGCACCTGAGCACGAGGAGGAAAGAAAGATCAGGCATAAAGAACACGAGCAGACCAGCACTCGAACAGGAGGCGAGTGTACCGTGTCAATATTACACGTTTGAGCTTTCTGGGGGGGTTAAGTTTTTAAATAAATATATTTTTCAGTCTTGGATAAGTTAAGGATAGGAAAAATAAATGAGGATTTCTAAAAGGTTGGTCGTAATATTATAATTATATGCAAATTGACGTGATGGCGTGATTATGCATTATATGCAAATTGACGTCATGGAATGACGTAATGGCGTGATTATGCATTATATGCAAATTGACGTAATGGCGTGATTATGCATTATATGCAAATTGACGTAATGGCGTGATTATGCATTATATGCAAATTGATGTAATTACCTGAATATGCATTATATGCAAATTGACGTAATGGCGTGATTATGCATTATATGCAAATTGACGTAATGGCGTGAATATGCATTATATGCAAATTGACGTAATGGCGTGATTATGCATTATATGCAAATTGACGTAATGGCGTTATACACTCCGTATATTTTGAGGTATAACAAATATGTTGAAATAAAATGTTTTAACCTGAACGTCTAGGAAACGTTTCATCTCTCGGTTTAAATGTGAATTTTAAAAAACGTTACACGCTTAAACCCTGGGGAAAATATTTATTATATTTATTTATTTCATTAGGAATGAAACAGTAATAAAGTTTTAAACGCTGCAAGTGGCCACACCGGGAAAAATTTAAGATCTATTCGACGTGCGAGGTCCTTCCACATGACCTTTTGTGCATCGGGCTCAGAGACGATAAAAATAAACAAACACGATATGATCAAGCCACGTCCATACAGAGCCGCGAGTGATATTTACGCTTCTCTTACGTTAAATACTACATTACACATCACTGCGCAGCGCAGAGAGCCGCTATCAGCTCCTGGTTCTGCTGCAGCGTGGCTCCTCCCCCTCCTCCTCACCTGGAACACGATGATCATGGTAAGGAACAGATACACGGCCGAGACGACCGGAGACAAGTCTGTTCCCTCAGGACTCAGAACATCAAACACGGGCCTCTTATCTCCGTACTGATACATCCACAAACCGTGACCTACACACACACACACACACATCACCTTCCGATTCTAAATAATCCCAGACGTGTTTGTACAGCATGGTTTTATATGAATGAGTGAGTTGTTCGTACCGATGGCGGAGAACAGACACATGACCAGCAGGATGATGACACACCAGAAGACGTCCACGTTCATCCGTCGCTCCAGTTTACTGCGTTTGTACCGCGGCCCGTTGTTGTTTAACATGGCTTTGGTTTCGTGACCTGAAAAACAACAGAACAAACCGACGGACAACATCAAAGCTTCAGTTTCTGACCTCACAGCCGCAAAGAAGCGTGAACTCGTCGGTCCTGAAGATGTGGGAAAACTTAAAGTTACAGCTTGACCCCTGACTGCTACGAAGTGCCGACGCTGGAGGCTCCTTCCGTACGTGTGACACACACATCTCCATACAGGAAACTTCACCATAACAAGGATTTAAAAGCAATGTGTTTATAAAGTGGAGTGTCAGGCTGTATGAGTCGCGGTGAACGAGCTGTTACTATAGAAACGATAACGCATTGGAACAAAAATTAGAGCAAAACTGCTGACCAATCAGAATGCTGAATTCAGCAGCCTCATGGGCGGAGCTCCGATTGAGTGAGTGGTCATTTGATTTGAGTGGGCAAGACTCTAATTGGCTGAGGTAGGTGATGAGTGTATGAAGGGTGGTTAGATTAGAGCGAGCAGAGCTCTGACTGGATGAGTAGCAGTTAGACTGGCGGAGCTCTGACTGGATGAGTAGCAGTTAGACTGGGCGGAGCTCTGACTGGATGAGTAGCAGTTAGACTGGGCGGAGCTCTGACTGGATGAGAAGTGGTTAGATTACAATGGGCGGAGCTCTGACTGGATGAGTAGCAGTTAGACTGGGCGGAGCTCTGACTGGATGAGTAGCAGTTAGACTGGGCGGAGCTCTGACTGGATGAGAAGTGGTTAGATTACAATGGGCGGAGCTCCAACTGGATGAGTAGCAGTTAGACTGGGCAGAGCTCTGACTGGATGAGAGGTGGTTAGATTAGAGTGGGCGGAGCTCTGACTGGATGAGAAGTGGTTAGATTACAATGGGCGGAGCTCCGACTGGATGAGTAGCAGTTAGATTACAATGGGCGGAGCTCCGACTAGATGAGTAGCAGTTAGACTGGGCGGAGCTCTGATCTCTGAGTGAACTATGATGTGATAAGTGTTGGCAGAGCTTTGAGTAGGTGAGAGGTGGCTAAACTGAAGTGGGTGGAGCTTTGAGGGGGTGAGGGGTGGTTAGATTAGAGTGGGTGGAGCTCTGACTAGGCGGTTTGTTACCTGCGTAGATGACGATGCCCACAGCTTCCTCTGTATTGCGAATGGTGCAGCCTCTGAGCAGCAGGTTGTCTTTGTAGAGACCGTCTCTCCTTCCGTTACGATGGATTCTGTCTCACACACACACACACACACACACGCACACACGCACGCACACACACACCGCCACATCAGCATGAAGAGGAGCAGGTGAAATGACTCACCTAGCAGGACTACAGAATGTCCTAGCAGAATTAATTCAATTAAACACACACACACACACACACACACACAGCCTCCGGGCCTTTCACCCTGCTCACTGGCGGCCCGAGGCTCTCTGGGGTAACTGGGTAACGGAGCAGCGGCTGCACGCCAGCAGCATCTGTTCTCAATCACACCGAGTTATACATGTCAATCATTCTCCACCCTGTCAGCTGACTCGCTGCCCTGCTGCCATCTGCAAAAGGTCTTCATCTGCTGCTCTAATGCGTGCGCGCACACACACACACACACACACACATACACACACACACCGAGAGAATCCTACTGCTACACACACTCAGAAATAACGCTACTTTTCAAAAGGTACTTTTCCTTGCTTCCATACCTTTACGCTTTTAATAATAGTTTAAAGTACAGAATCGGACTCTATAACCTAATGAAAGGCTTTCATTATTATTAAAATTATTATTTTTTATAAATTATATATATATATATA
>JAFFST010041851.1:9208-21708 GCA_022414735.1 Noturus placidus | reverse complement strand
CTAAGGTAGTTATGCATCACTGGCTCTGCTAAAAACGTATTCTTAAATATTCTTGAGCTTATTCCTCGTGACACAAAGTTTCCAAGGATAGAAACCATTTTGCGCATAAGTGGAATCTCTTTTATGTTTAATTTGACCAGTCCCATACTGTCAGCCATCTTGAAAACTGGCATGCTAGCTCAAGAGCCTAACAAACAATCATGTTATCTACTAGAGCACTTTTATGCTAACAAACGTGTAGCTTGTTTAGATTTCAGAGAGAGAGAGAGAGAGAGAGAGTGTGTGTGAGACAGGGAGTGAAAAAGACAGAGAGAGAGAGAGACAGAGAGATAGAGAGACAAAGAGAGAGTGTGAGAGACAGGGAGATGGGGAAAGAGAGAGACAGAGAGAGAGACAGAGAGAGAGTGACAAAGAGACAGAGAGAGAGAGACAGAGAGAGAGACAGAGAGAGTGTGTGAGACAGGGAGTGAAAAAGACAGAGAAAGAGTGTGAGACAGGACAGAGAGAGAGACACAGAGAGAGTGTGTGAGACAGGAAGACGGGGAAAGAGAGAGACAGAGAGAGAGACAGAGAGACAGATAGAGAGAGAGAGACAGAGAGAGTGTGTGTGAGACAGGGAGTGAGAGAGACAGAGAAAGAGTGTGAGACAGAGATAGACACAGAGAGAAAGACAGAGAGAGAGACAGAGAGAGAGACACAGAGAGATTGTGTGTGTGTGAGAGAGAGAGAGAGAGTTACACAGAGAGAAAGACACAGAGAGAGTGTGAGAGACAGAGAGAGAGTGTGTGAGACAGAGAGACAGGGAGAGAGAGAAACAGAGAGAGAGAGTGTGAGACAGAGAGAGAGAGAGTGTGAGACAGAAAGAGAGAAAGACAGAGAGAGACAGAGAGAGAGACAGAAATAGAGAGTGTGTGAGACAGAGAGAGAGAGACACAGAGGAGGGGGGGGGGGCATAAAATTAATACAGAAACATACTCCAGGCCTAAAGTTTTATTTCTGTACATTAACAACCACACACACACACACACACACACACACAAACACACACAAACACACACAAACACACACACACACACACACACACACACAGGTCCAATATAGAAACATGCTCTGGGCTGTGAGAGCTGTGAAATAGAGGGCAAATTATGAAGTATGAATTATGCAACACAGCATGACTTTGAAGGATGGCGGAGGGTTAATATCTTTTTCACACCACGGCCAGTTACACGCCTGAGAATTGAATATAAATCCCCCGGTTTCAGGCCTCAGAAATGCTGAACTGGGTACAGGGTGTCTCAGAGCAGGAAGCAAATACCGGTTACAGTAGCCATTTGAAATGTGATGAGAACGTGCCTTTAGCTTTTAGCTTTGGCATGTGTTTATTTCAGTGGGATTGCCTCATGAACATGTGGTGCATGAGAAAGGACATGTCTTGGGTAGAGCTATGTTTAAAAATATTGTGGATATCAACTTGACCCTGGATAGGGATAACACCAAAATCCTGGATAGGGAGAACAGCTGGAATATCCAATGTCCAGCTGTTATTCAGGTGGCATCCATATCAAGGGTGCATATAATATCCCTATCCAGCTGTTATTTCTATCCAGTGCCCAGTTGCTATCCCTACCTAGTCTCCAGCTGTTATCCAGGTGTTAGTATAGTCATAACAGCTGGACACAGCTGGGTCCCCAGGGGTTTACTGTAGACTGCTCCTTTGTGTTGAAAGGAGCCAGTTGAGGTGGTTCGGACACCTGGTAAGGATGCTCCCTGGGAGCCTCCTATTTTTTTTTTTTTTTTTTAATTAATATAGTGCTTTTTACAATGGACATTGTCTCAAAGCAGCTTTACAGAAATATCATTTTACATTTACAAGCAACTTACAATTGAGAGCACACTCACACACCAATGGTAGCAGAGCTGCATGCAAGGTGCTAGCTTGCCATCGGGGGCAACTTAGGGTTCAGTGTCTTGCCCAAGGACACTTCGGCATGGGATCACCCGGGCTGGGATTCGAACCACCAACCCTACGATTAGTGGATTAGTGGACAACCCGCTCTACAGACTGAGACACAGCCGCCCTATTTGTACCAGGGATTCAGTCTAATTCTCGTCTCATACTTCTCAAATCTCTGTTATTCTTAAGGTCAGACATTCTCGGTCAATTATTTCTTTCGTAACTTTATCTGGTTATACCTGAACCCTGGATAACTCCTGAATCCTGGATATCACCTTAACCTTAGATATCACCTGAATCCTGGATAATGTGAACCTGGATAAAACCTAAATACCTGAAGACCTTCTATCCAAGTCAGTTACAGACATATGCCATAGTATTTGGCACTAAATACTTCCAGACATCTTTCCCTGTAACCTTCTCCAAATGAGTAGGAATCCTGTAGGATATCTGAGACAGCAGGAATGAGATAAGAGGTTCGGTGGTGAGTAAAACTACACAGCACAAGCCAGTAGCATCAACAAAGCAAAGAGAGCGGTGAGGGATCAGTTAATGTCTAGCTTGAGACCTTCATTATGATCAACTCCAGCTTTTGGACCAGTTTCACCTTGAGGACGAGGGGGCAATAAGGAAAAATGTGATTCCTGTTGTCCAAGATGGCTGCTTCCACAATTCTCCAGTGTTGTTTTGTTCGTGTGTTTACATGACAGAACATATTCTGGACAATCGACTGCAGCTGGAGTAAGTAGAAAACGGTATACAGTTTATTTTTGCCCAAAATGTTCCTTTAACAAAACAACAACAACAAGAGAAAAGACTCTGAGCTCAGGATAACGTCGGTGGTTTAGAAATAATCATCGCAATCTAGCTCAAATACTGACATGAAGTGATGAGAGACGCACAGAGAAAGGGGTGAAAGACAGATCTCGAGGAACACGGGGTGAAGAGAAATGACAGTGAAAGAAAGAGAGAAGTTTCTCAACAAGGCTGCTCACTTCCTCTGAGATGTATTTATAGCCTAGACGGAGTTGACAGGAAACGAGCGACGACTCCCACGCTCTCTCTTTCTAGCTCTCGCGCTCTCCCACACACAGACACACACAGAAATCCATGAAGCCAGCAGCAGATGATTCTGGAGAATTAGTCTGCAGTAAGACGCTCGTTTAGTAAATGCAAATCCGGCGCTTATTAAGGCTTACATAAAGTTCTGCAAGCGTCGAGAGCGCACCACCATCATGAAGTGTGACTAACATTCAGTCTGATGTTTATCCAGCTTCAGATAAGTAAATATACCAGAGTGGATGATAACCCGAATCAGGAACTGAGAAGTGGGTGACAATGATAATGATTCAGGAGGAAATAACATGTCTGTGGCCTCATTGTACAGCATTTTAATCGACTTGGGTTGCTTCGACGTTCTTAAAAACGTTCATCAAATCCACTGTGAATTACTCCATAATGTCTCATTATGTACCGCACCGCTGAACATGATGTCCAATAACAGCCAGGATCACGGACTATAACGTCTAGTGATGTACCGTAAGACAGATCATAACATCCTTTCACCCTGTGTTCACACTTATACATTCACCAGAGACACCTACTTCCTTTTACGTTCTAATGTCTTCATGGACGTTTAACGAGAGGTCGTTTACAGGGTTACAGGATAAGACGAAACCGTGGTTCTAGTTTTTTGTCCCACTCATCAGAGAGAAAATGGGGACTAATTGCAGGTAGGATGTAAATTCTGTGACCACTTGTGCTATTGTCTTGAGCCAATCTGTTGAACCAGTTGCATCATGCCTCATTTGCATACAGAAGAATTCAGAAACATGCCTTGGGGGTTCAAATCCTGCCTCCGTCCTTGTGGGCACACAGTTCGCATGTTCTCACCGTGTTTCAGGGGTTTCCTCGGAGTACCCCAGTCCAAAGACATGTGGTGTAGGCTGATTGCAGTTCCAATTTGTCCTTGGTGTGTGTAATTATGCCCTGTGATTGGGTTTGCACCCTGTCCAAGGTGTCCCCTGCCACATGCCCCAAGTTCCCTGGAATAGGCTCCAGGCTCTTAACCTTCCACTGTGTCACTGCTTGTCTTCAAAACAAGACTGAGAACTTTTTACTAAACATTTTACCAACTGAGCAATGGTACCGGTACCAATGGTAGATTAGTGGTTAAGATGTTGGACTACAGATCAGATTCTTAATCCTCAACTGCTCATATGTATAAATGAGATAATTGTAAGTCACTCTGGAATAGGGCGTCTGCCAAATGCCGTAGATGTAAATGTATGATATATAGAAGTAAAGAAAGAGGAGAGAATATAATACATCATCAGTCACATGGCTGCTGGAAACTGTAGTGGAATTATAATGTATGACGTACTGAGCACATGGCTGCTGTTCATTACTCCCAGAACGCCAGGATCTGGGCTCTGGCCCCAAACACTAGCACCAGTAGTTCTCATTAGAATCTCAGACAATGTGAAACCTTCACCAAAAAGAACAATGTTTAATATGCTTTCTACCAAAATTCCTGACAGTAGTTCTACTAGTGTCATAGATCTGTCCATAACGCACCATGTAGGATTATAGGTCAGTTTTAACAGTGCAAGGAGCTGTTAGACCTGTGGTCGGTTTATAAATGCAAGAGTCAGAACATCCATCCATGATCCATATCCTACACAGGGTGACGGGGAGCCTGGAGCCTTATGCCAGGGGACTCGGGGCGGGGGACATCATGGACGGGGTGCCAACCCACCACAAAGCACAATCGCACACACACTCCCACACAAATTGGAATCAGTCTACAGTGCATGTCTCTGGACTGGGGGAGGAAAGGGAAGTAGCCAGAGGAAACCCCTGAAACACAGGGAGAACATGCAAACCCTGCACACACAGGGCAGAGGCGGGATTCAAACCCCCAATCTCCCAAGGTTACACGACTCAAAAACTGCATGAAGCATATCTCTCAAAAGAGCTAACAGCGAATCAGTTTACAATATGGCTCGTGGACAAAGCTTGATGTTATATTAAGCGGGCTTTCATGTCTATGAAGCTGGTCCATAGAAAGCATTGCTATTACTTTAAGTGATAAAAATCTATCTGTTTGATTCGTTATGAAAAGCCAGCTATTCAGACCGTGCAAAGCTTTATAAAGGTTGCGTTTCCAGAGCTTTCCAGGAGCAAACGCCGCTAATTCGGGAGTCTAGCTTCATCCCCTTCACCAGTAATTTTGCACCCCATCTCGGAAGATCACTGATAGTGTTTATTCTGGTTTCACTGCGTGTCTTGTCTTTAAGAAGCACGGCAAGGCTATCTGCTCACTGTTGAAGTATCTGGCTGCACTTTCTGGTTTCTGCCCTACATTCTGAACACACTGAAAAACAGACCCATGTAAAAACACACAAGCGGGCTGTTTCCAAACGGGTTTTCTCAGCCAAATAATGCACTTAATGGCTTAAACCGTTATTAATCCATCACCTTGTACATATTCTGCAGGTTATTCGTACTAGTAAGAAACAATGAAATAATCAACCGTGGCACCTTTAAAAGTCTGGAAAATTACTTGAAGATGCATGTGATATACAGACACTTCAAAACCGTGACCAATACCCAAGTATCATGTTGAGGACACAAACCCACTGTCCTTTATGTGCACTCTTCTCATTTCTAGCACTCTCCAGGTGCACTTTCACGCGCCACCCAGAAAATAAACACGTCTCGCTTTGAGGTAAAACGCTACAAGAGGACAATGTGAACGTATGAGAGGAGAGAAAGCGAGAGAGACTGGCTCGGTATCTCGGTGTACAGATGGCCTGGCAGCGTGTCGCCATGTCCCTCTCGCTCTCTGATTAAATTCGCTCGTTCCAGCCAAACAGAACCGACTTCGGCTCAGTGCCAAGCACAGATTGTCCCGTGAGATCCCCCGAGACACGCCTCCACCGAACCGACGGCATTTTGCGGCTTCTGTTTGCTCACCATGATGCCGAGTCATTCGGACGTTTCTGGAACGCAGTCGAGCATTTGATTGAGTGAGATCTGATCTTCAGGTCATTTTGAGATTGGGTGTATTTTTTTTCCAGACCTGTCCTGAGAGTTCTGTACATCGTGTGAATGTCGTTGTCAAACCTGAGAGCCATGGTCTGGGACTAACTTCAGCCAAGTAACATTCAACTTGTGACATTACTTCCTGTTTCAGGTTTTGTGATGATGGCGAAAGGGTCATCAGCAGAGGAGACAGAGTGTTTATTGGTATATAAAATCCCACTTTCAGAGTGCTGGAGCTCTGTAATTAGCCCAGATCACGTCCTGCTAGGTTACAAGTCTTCTTATACGAGAACGCCGCCTTGTTTGCAGATCTTCCTGCATCACGACATGCTCTGCATCCAAAATGCGCTCTTCTTTGCTGCCTGAGTGGTGGCACAAAAAAGGAACTGCGCAACTGATCCATGGTTTGGAAGGAATTCCTGCAATTATAAGGCACGCCTCCAAATTGAGTCCAGAATCTATCCTGGGTGTGGACTCAAAAAAACAAAACAAAAACTGCCTTATTTTACAAAATAAAGCTTTCTGGACTCTCTCACACTCTCTCAAACTTGCACAATGTTTTTTTGTTTGTTTTCAAATTAGGAATCTCTACTGATACCAGAAATACACCAGCATCCCATCGGATGAGGGGAAAAAACCCCCAGCAAGTGTGAAAGCAGTCCTAAAAGGGGGCGGGTTGTATTTATCAAAGTAGCCTGTGATTGGCTGAAAGAATGGACTGAACAAACAGTATACACACAATTCTGAGTTGAAATCTCAACCTGAAACGGAGCTGTTTTCTCAGTCACTGATTGTACTACAGTGGTGTGAAAAAGTGCTTGCCCCCTTCCTCATTTCCTGTTCCTTTGCATGTTTGTCACACTTAAGTGTTTCGGAACATCAAACCAATTTAAACAATAGTCAAGGACAACACAAGTAAACACAAAATGCAATTTGTAAATGAAGGTGTTTATTATTAAAGGTGAAAAAAAATCCAAACCATCATGGCCCTGTGTGAGGAAAGGATGTGATGTGTCCATGCAAAGGAACAGGAAATGAGGAAGGGGGCAAACACTTTTTCACACCACTGTATGTGACCGTTCATTGTTTCGAAGTGTCCTTGGGCAAGACACTGAACCCTAAGTTGCCCCCGATGGCAAGCTAGCACCTTGCATGGAAGCTCTGCTACCATTGGTGTGTGAGTGTGCACTTGTATGTCGCTTTGGATAAAAGCGTCTACTAAAATGAATCAATGTAAATGTAAATCCATCCATCCTCTACCGCTTACTCCTTTATCAGGGTCACGGGGAACCTGGAGTCTATCCCAGGAGGCATCGGGCACGAGGTGGAGTTACACCCTGGACAGGGTTAAATGAAACATATTATTATTAGCCATATAAAAGCCAACCAACCAACTGCATCTCGTTTCAAACAGGGCAGAAGATACACACTCAGAGGAAAGCGCTATCTACCGTCTTCTACATACATGAGCTCTCAAACCTCCATGATTGGCTAGTGTCACCGTGATTGGCAGCAGAAAAAGAGCCCGTCCCACTCAAGCCGCACAGCAGTTCCGCTCCTTAAACTCCAGGCCACGATGGCTTGCACCAATCGTCTAATAGAGCGCGAAACGATGTTTTGTTTCCTTTCTGTCCCTCAGCCCAGTGTTCAAAGGTTTGCTTTAACAGAAATGTGTCTATTTTTTGCCTCCACTATCGCATATAACAGACTATACTTTTCAAAAGTGGTTCTGTAGCGAGCTCATGGCGGGTCTTGTAATGAACTGAATGATGCGTGTAGAGGAAACCGTCAGACAGCCAGCGGGAATCCGGCGCGTTTCACCGTCCTGCTGGAGTTAATATTACTACATCATCTACTAAACATCATAATACTCTCTGTTCTACATGCTAATGTGGCTAATACCGATTAGTCAGAGTACACCTTAGGAGGGATTAAAGAGTTCCATTTCTCTGAGGAAACTCCGAGACGTTCTATCAAGAACACCGCAACGCATGAGCGTCCAGATAAAATCCATTAAGAAGCTTTGTGTGACGAGCGTACTGTGCATAAATATCACTTAAACAGTCAATTAGCAATAAAAAGCTTCCCAGAAGGGTTCCTCAGTCAGTTCTTCGGAAAGTCAGGACATCTGGAACCAACAACTCCTCAGCGGAGAAGATGTCAGAAAACTCTCCCGCTGACACTGGAGACTCCTTCCGTCAATGTTCAATAAATAAACGTCTCCTCACAGAAAAACGTCACCGTATCAAGGACGTCGGTGTTTTTACTTAAACGCCTTAATATAGACCTGCGCTAATGTCAGAGCTGCTGTTGTAGGTAATTAACCGACGCCTTCAGTCCAATCACGAGCCAGGACCCAACGGTGCTGTTACTGAAAATATCTCCAGTTAAAACGGTTTGCTTTTCACACCGCATCATGGACGTGGAAATCGCGCCGCAGATCAGACATCAACATGACTCAGAAGTCCTGAGACTGTAACAGAGGGCGTGTAAAACATTATGCGTCGTCTTCACACCACACGAACGTTGGCAGGACACACACACACACACACACGCACGCACGCACTCATCAGTCTCACACTTAACAAGCCGAACATCCCAGAATTCTTTGCTTTTTGTCCCTCAACCACCAGCACGCGTTTCACACGTACACCTACACGAGTGGCGTTTTTGGAGCTGGGATTCAGGTCACAGCGGAGTTTCCAGAAAAGTGCCGAGGGACATCAAACACGTTTGTAACCTCCGGACCAATCAGATTGCAAAGTGCAAACAAACATGGAGGACAGAGTGATGTTGAGTCATAAATATTCCACACTAGTATTCATACTGTATAACTTCGCTACATTGTGGATAAAAATGTCAGTGTGTGTGCGTGTGTGCGTGTGTGTGTGTACAGAGCAAGCTAGGCTAGCAATTTAGCATTCTTCATTGCACAGGTTTCCAAACTAGGAGACACTTGATTATGATCCAAAATGCGGTTCTGAAAGTTCTTTATTTGACTAATTAATACTCAAATATCACTCTAATGAAAATATAACGTTACTGGGAGTCATGTTCAAAAATGTCACGCGTAACCCTTTATTGTATGGTGTTGCCTGAAATAACAGCCATGTCACATGATCAGGAAGTGCGCTTTGAACTTCCTGTTCTGCAATCACATGGCCTGGGGAGCGCTTTACACTGTGTCTTATTCACCCATTCACACACACACCAATGGGAGCAGAGCTGCATGCAAGGCGCTAACTTGCCATCGGGAGCAAATGGGGTTCAGTGTCTTTCCCAAGGACACCTCGGTATGTGGAGTCACATGGGTTGGGAATCAAACCACCAACCCTACGATTAGTGGACAACCCGCTCTACCAACTGAGACACAGCCGCCCAGGGTCCGAGTCAGACCCTCGGGCCCTTTGTATCTTTAGTGTGCATCATTCACACCTATTCAGCTACATAATTGGACCTTAATTGGACCCTCATGTGTCTTTGAAGTTTTAAAAGGTCATTAAAGGTCAACTAAGATAACGGTGCACTTCACTCTAAGAGCGCACGCGCTGTTCCCTGTTCTCTTTAAAATGGAAAAGAAATCGAGCTGGAAACATCTGGAGGTAGGCAAATAAATAACGTTTTTGATGGACCTTTAGTGATTGTTCTCATCACTTGTGGAAGGATGGAGGAAAAAATAAAAGGTTCTTTAGAGCCTGGAGTCCTATTCAAATATTCAGGCTGTGACAATCTGTTTCAAACATTCGGCGTGTTAAACAGTTAAGTGGAATTAAGATTAGATCCCAGTCGGCGTCGTCATGCGATCGTTCGCCGTGGGTCCGGAGAGTCTATCCCGGGAATACCGGGAGTGAGATGGGAACGCAGGACAGTCTTTACGCGTAGGGGCAAGTCAGCGTAGCGAATCACACACCTACTGACATGCAGGAGGAAACTGCAGAACCAGGAGCAAGCCCGTATGGAAATCCGGAGAACACGTGGAACGCAGTAACCTGGGCCCCGGATCGAACCGGGAACCGCGGAGCTGTGAAAACCACCACCCGGTTGATATTTTTATAATCCACGTTTTTCTCCCTAATTCAGTCTTGGCAATCAAATGCACCCTTTCACTTCCTCATACACGAGCGTACGGACTCTCGCGATTGGCTAGTGTCACTGTGATTGACAGGGGACAGAGTATAGTCCGTCCCACCCAGAGAGCACCAGGATCGCACTTTGAGAACCAACGTGGTTTTTTTTTTCTTGTCTTCTGCAAACATTGCTCTACTAAGAACCCTTTCCTGAAACACATCAAGGTGCATTATGGGAATTCTTAAAGGGTCCTTAAACTTTTTTCAAACATAAGAATATTACTTAAATATGTGCTATAATCATTTTCTCGGTCTGTTCGAGAGACACACACATGCTTGTATTTTTCGCATTTGGAAGTCGCTTTAGCGTCACATACACACACACACACACACACACACACAATTCCTAATGTAATATAAAGATGTAAGATGTAATTATTAATAAAAAGGGGGATATATTCAGAAGTCTGTATTTTTAATGTGTTTTAAAGACATCTTGCAGAAGGGGGGCCTCGGTCACATGATCATGCCATTTGGGGGCCTCGGTCACATGATCATGCCATTTGGGGGCCTCGGTCACATGATAATGCCATTTGGGGGCCTCGGTCACATGATAATGCCATTTGGGGGCCTCGGTCACATGTTAATGCCATTTGGGGGCCTCGGTCACATGATAATGCCATTTGGGGGCCTCGGTCACATGATAATGCCATTTGGGGGCCTTGTCCTGGAAACGTTTGGGAACCCCTGATCTAGCTGAATAAGTGTAAATATAAATATTAGTAGGGGCGCACGGTGGCTTAGTGGTTAGCACGTCCGCCTCACACCTCCAGGGTGTCCGGGGTTCGAGTCCCGCCAGGGCCATGTGTGTCGGGGGTTTCCTCCAGGTACTCCGTAGTGTATGACTCTGTGTGTGTGTGATTGTGCCCTGTGATGGACTGGCACTCTGTCCAGGGTGTAACCCCGCCTTGTGCCCCATGCTCCCTGGGATAGGCTCCAGGTTCCCCGTGACCCTGATAAAGGAGTAAGCGGTTGAAGATGGATGGATGGATATATATTATTGTGTTGGAATTCCTCCACTGACTAGACCCTATTTCTCGGCTACTAACTGTACCTCACCTTTAATAGCTTTACACTAAAGGGTCAATGTTACAGTGTAGTACCCCGTGTTTCTGAGTCTACGTGTCAGGATAAGAACTTTGTGCACTAGATGCTCACGTGACTGGAAGATGCACTATGAGGTGTGGTTTGGGACAGACGGAACTGAGGCGCGTGCAGCCCGTTCATTAAATGAAGCTCCGGTGGTGTTTGATGCTGCATGTTTGTTTAAATCAGGACCACACACACTAAGCTGCACGTTGCATTTGCGCACAGGTGAAGCATTTCGAATAAAAGGACAGATTCTGCACTGCACGGGGGTGAGAATGCACTTCTGAGCACCGAACACACACACACACACACATGCGCGCGCAGCATGCATGCACACATGTTCCCGTTAAATAAAGGAAGTAGCGCGAGCAGGGACTGACCGTGTTTGCGGGTCGCGGTGCTCAGGCGGAGCAGCAGCAGGAGCAGCAGCGGTGTAAGCCGGAGCACAGAGACCAGAACCGGGGACTCCATCCTGCTCCACCGTGTCCCGGTACCGGAGACGCTCACACTCTCACACACTCAGAGAGGGAGAGAGAGGGGGGGGGGGACTGACAGGATGAAGAGGATGAAAGAGATTAAATGAAAAAGACGGAAATGCTGAACTCTCTCGCGCGCACTCTCTCTCACTCTCAGCGCGCGAGTTCAGAACCACGGACAGCGACCATCAGCAGAGTCACGCCCCTTCTCTCTCCATGCCTGGTGACGTCACTCGCCCAACACGCCATCACACACACACACACACACACACACAGTTTCTCACCGGATTTATTTTTGTTTTTGACAAATTTAGAAAGGTTTATTTATTTATTTTTAGAAAAGTACAAAGGAAAAAAAGCTATTAAATAAATAAATAAATAAATAAATGAGTGTTACTTGCGTACGTTACAGAATAAACAAACCAAAAAAAGGCAAAGAATTAAGTAGTGTCTGTAAATATATATAGATATATATAGTCTTTAATATTAAATTTACATATCAAATGTATATATTGATATAATCAATATAATTAAATCAATAATTTATTTTGATGTATTTTTAACACACAATTAATACATTTTATATATATATAATGTATAAATAAATATATAATTTATGATTAGTTAGTTATACAGTATCTGACAAAAGTAAGTACACCTTTAACATGTGTGTAAATATGTGATGATATGTTTTGATGGAACTCTGAAGAAATGACACTGTGCTACAATGTAAAGTAGTGAGTGTACAGCTTGTGTAACAGTGTCAATTTACTGTCCCCTCAAAATAACTCCACACACACACATTAA
>JAFFST010041844.1:4934-17045 GCA_022414735.1 Noturus placidus | reverse complement strand
ATAAATTTGGTTCCACTTCATGATTGTGTCCCACCTGTTGTTGATTCTTCACAAAAAATTACAGTTTTATATCTTTATGTTTGAGGCCTGAAATGTGGCAAAAGGTCGAACAGTTCAATATTTTTTTTCCCCAGAAATATTTAACGCAAACATTGTTGAATAGTAACCATTGGGAATGTTTGACTGCTTTATATATTATATAACAGGAGGTGTTGTTAAGTGTAGAGGAAGCGGTTAGCACTCAGCGTGTGGAGGCAACATCCCTGGTGGATGGGACAGAAAGAGACAGTTAGCAGATTTAGCATGTGGCGTGTTGCGTTTATTAACTGACATATGAACACCAGAGGCTTTTTTTCACGTTTCGTTAAGACACAGAATGTAGCTCTGCCCCCTGCTGAGGTTAAAAGGTGATTTTGATTCAAGATGGCCCCTATGACTGTTTTTAGCTCTGTCCTTTTATCTGTTTTTAGGTTGTGTGTGTGTGTGTGTGTGTGTGTGTGTGTGTGTGTGTGTGTGTGTGTGTGTGTGTGTGTGTGATAAATGCCTCACCTGAGGCCCTTCAAATGCTCAATTATATCTTGGAGATGGTAACGTAAGTGCAACTGTGGGGATATTGGATCAGACACACATGGTTATGAAAGGACACACACTGTCATGGACACACACAACAACTCTTTCCGTTTCTATTCTCTTAGACATAAACTGAAAGTCATACAGACCTCCTAGTTCTCTCTCTCTCTCTCTCTCTGTCTCTGTCTCTGTCTGAAAAAAGTGTTGATTCATTGAATCACATAAATATATGAATCATAATCAAACTGTTAACATTTATACCAGTGCTTCCTGATAGTAGATCTCCCTGATGGGGAAAAAAACCCTAAAACAATACAAACCATTACAGAAATTGTATTGTTTCCACTACAAACACCATTAACAAATGGAGCTCTTTTTGGACCATATTCTATTGGGATTTAATGATTTGTATTGGTTTCCACTAGACAAACATGCCACCAATAGAACCAAGCACATCACCAGTAGAGACCCACAAGGACCATTATAGTTTCCATTAAAACCAATACAATTCCTATTAAAACCATGAGACTTTCTGTAATTCGCTCTCTCGCTCTCTCGCTCTCTCACAGTTCTGACAGCATCTCCTGCCCTCTGGCTGGCCAAGGTGACAGATACCATTGCTTTCCTGTAGCTCTCACTCTCATCGATAGGGCAACAGGGTCAGTGTGTGTGAGAGATGGGGAGGGGGAGAGAGGGATGGAGTGAGGACACGGGCGGACTGGGTGGTCTGAGCCATCAGTTCAGTGTCCAAACTATTCACTTGCACACACGCGCGTGAGCGCACATACACACAGGCGAAGACAATTTTGACCTACAGATCGTTTGATAATTTTATATACAGTCAATAAACTGAATGTATATACAGTCAGGTTCAGAAATATTGGAACCCTTAAATGTTTATTTTATACACCCCATTGTATAAAATAAACATGATTTCAAATTTACACTTATACAGTACATGAACTACTACTAAATGTTTCTTGAATACATATTTCTTTCATGAAAACAGTTTTTTTTAAGTGTATTGACACTCCAGAATAATCTTTCAAATGGAAACAAATTGGCATCCTTTAAAAATCTGTCATTTCTTTTCAGTTGCTCACAGTCAAAATAAATAAATAAATAAATAAATAAATAAATAAAAGAGCTTGAACTCATCGATTCCAAGACCAGGACTAGCCGAGATGAAGTCAAAATAACAAAATGATGGCAAATATGTATATGATGGGGCTGCCAATAATTTGCATGTGGGAGTCTGTGCGCATGCACAAAGAAAAGACACCCATTTCAGTCGTCAGCAGAAGTTTGTTTAGAGGACACCATGACTCATCCTCTCTCTCTCCCTCTCTCTCTCTCTCTCTCTCTCTCCCTCCCTCCAAGGGTGAAGAGGCTGAAGCCTAATAAAGCCTCCAGAAGCTCAGCAGTGTCTGGGAGCTTTAGCTGCTTTAGTGTGAAAGGCAAGAGCTCAGCAATGGAACTCACTTAAACTCACAGAAGTGTTTCCAGGGGTTAATTAGCCCAGGTGGAGTGATCAAAAAAATAATAAAATAACAGATTCTCTTTTAATCTTCGACAGTGCCCCTGTTATAATCACATCAAGCACAAAAATATAGCTTATAATATTATTTATACCACAACACTCAAATTCTGGACCCTGATTACCAGCAGCTCTGACAGTAGAGAGGCTACAAGTCACAGGTTTATATCAATGCACTCATTCTAATATCTTATCGTTACTATAGTAACTAGGGAACTGAAGATAGAATCCTCTGGAAACCAGCAGAGCTTTAAGTGGGTGTGGTTAGTGAGCTCAGTGTTGTAAATAACACTGGATAGCTTATTCAATATGAAGCTAATGCTGCTGGTTAAGCACTACTTAAACACCTCCCACCTGTTGGTATCCACCCACTTGCAGTGTAAGCACCTCTCACTTGCTAATATCCACCCACTTGCAGTGTAACCACCTCCCACTTGTTAGTATCCACTCACTTTCAGTGTAAGCACCTCCCACTTGTTATCCACCCACTTGCAGTGTAAGCACCTGACTTGTTGGTATCCAACCACCTGCAGTGTAAGCACCTCCCACTTGTTGGAATTCACCCATTTACATTGTAAGTGCCTCCCAAATATTGGCATCCTCCCACATTCAGAGAAACACCTCCCACTTGGTTATCCACCCACTTCCAGTATAAGCACTGTATTAAAAATTGTTATATTCACTTTGAATATGCTTAGATCTCTGCATACATAATTAAAACCATTTTAATTTCATTTGTTTCCTGAAATTACTGACATTAATTTTACTTTATGTTATGTTCTTGTTTGCATAAATGTATTTTGTAAATCTTATTTAAAGACGGTTCTTTGGAGGTGGAATACTTTCCTTTCCTTTTTTTTTTTTAAAAAAAAAAAACAGGTTCTACTTCTAACCTTTTCTAAAGGGGAAGCCATAAATTGTCTGGTTCTACATTTCGTAATTGCCAATTTCATCCTCCATAAATCCTTAATATCACTTTATAATAGTCTTATCTGAAAGACATGGCACTTAGACGCCACAGTCTTGATTCGTCTGAGATACTTCGCTCCTCCGAACAACACTTATAACTCCATTTTAAATATAAAAATGACCAGGAAACGGTGCGTAATCGGTGAGCGTCGACACCGTATAATCAGTGTTAAAGGACAAAATTAGCTGGCTAATTCTGCTCATCTGACTGGATTTTATCGGTGTTTGCTGAGAATTTATGGGAAATGAAGCCCCCATGAAGCCAAAACGCTGGAGTCTTACACACTCTGATAACATGCAGCTGTGTTTGCTGGAGAATCGGCTGGGCTTGCAGTTAGCCGCAAAAATAAATAAATAAAAATGCTTGGATGGTGTGCTATAATTTATAACAGTCACAACTTCCACGCAAATGCAACAATGAATGCGAATGCCAGGTGTTTTGTTGTGTTTCTGCTACAAAATGTGCTACGATTACTAAATAATCTGAAATCAAACACGCATTTCAGAGTCCTGAATACCAATGCGCATTTTCCTTTCGTTGTTCTAAAACATCTGATTCACGACTTATTAGCTCATTATTAAGCCCTGAATATGGGCTGGGGAAATAAATAAATAGATAGTACTTATGGAAATAGGATTGAAAAACGACTGAATGATTCTTGGCAAGTGAATGTACACTATTTGTATTTACCTTAAGAAAGCATCCCTGTGTGCTACTAATTAGGACTCATTATGTTCCCCAGACTGCAGACCTTTAATTTAAAAAAAATGGCATAATTAGGGATTAATGGTTCTAGGTTCATTAGAGTCTATTATGAAAGAATCTATGAGGTGATGTGTGATGCTTCTCGAGCTAGGAAATGCTGAGGCAAGCCAAAAGAAAGAGCTGGCTTATTCAAAAAAGGGCCAGACGGATTTATAATAAGCCTTCTCTGTGTTGTTAAGTAAGGATTAAAAACGCACAGTGTTGCGCTGTTATTGGAAAATAACGAGTAAGGACGCAAACTTTTACCGCAGCAGAGCCGGTTATTTTCTTATAACAGCAGGAAGTGCTTTATTCCTTTTATACCATAGCAATTTAACAACAATTTCTCGAATAAATTATGTCATCCGTTTATAGTGGCATTTAAAGATGTAGAACATCCAAATAAATTTTTATAAATGAATCATAGCATAACGTCGCATCTTGTCACCACAATGCGTAAACTCGTCGGTCCTGAAATAGTCGGAAAAACGTCCGCTTCAACTCTGACTATTACTTGTAAGCGCTGACACTGGAGAGTCCTTCCGTAAATGCTAAATTAGCATCTCCTTACACAAAACTTCATATCAACACACTTTTAATCGGATTATTATCAGGTTTATTTTAGGTAGCTCGTCCACCATTATCCATCAGTCACGTTACATACAGACACACGTGTGATTTGCAATTACTCTACTGTTTGTTTTCCTCAAGAAGCAGGACTGCCAAAGCGGGTCTGATTAGAGTCAGGTCGAATAAAGTGCTTCACGATCAATCAAAGAGATCTCCAGGTGAAACCCTATAAGGAAGCGAAGATCCCTTAAATAGTCAGAAATACATTCTAAGGATTCTTTGGAGGGTTAACAGCTCAATAATGGAAACCTTTTCTGAAAAGTAAACCCTTTGCCGGATGGATCCATCTAATATGGTTCTCTTAGAGGAACAAGAACCCTGGATGATGTTGAATGGTTGGTTATACATGCTGATGATGTCATTCTAGTACAGCAACATCGACCGTATGGCAAGAACGTCAGCCCAGTAAAGGTTCTAATACTCAACTATTCAAAACCCCATTTTCATAGAAATTACTTTAAGATTAAGTTCCATCTGTAAACTGCACTTTACTCCACTAGGTACATGATTGACGTTAAGAACACCTGGAAAGCAGGATTTATTTAGCAGCATCAGGTGTGTCATTCATTGGTTGGTCCACCTCAGTCTCATAGCAAACCCTCGTCTATCCTGTTTGATGTCACTGCTCATTTCTCGTTGCTGGAAGTTCACGTACTTGTTTACCGAGCCATGTCTGCTTCAGTTCTCCTGTAATTAGTCTCTGTATCGATCGGTGGAAAAGTACACGCAGTTAAAATTGAAATAAATAAATAAATAAATAAATAAATAACCCCCACAGATCTCAGATGGAAACAGAGAAAGCACAGAAACGTAGGAATTACACATTGCTTCCTCAGTTCAACCGAGTGACGTTTCAGGACACATACATCTCACTGACAGTATAATTGTTCCGAGGCGCTACTGGGCAATTTCCGCCGAGCCTGAACAAGAATAATGCCCGTGTCGGCCAAAACGGAAAGTGGGGGAGGCAGGTTTCCAGCGTGAAAGTGAGTTTAATTTCAGATCCGTATCAGCAACCCGTTGGACGAGAGGTGGTAATAACCTCTTCTTTCACACACCAAAGATAAAACGGACACAGCGTTTAAGAGACGATATCTAGATTGACCTCAACCTTTAAAACTGATGTGGGTAACCGAGGTACCGAATAGAGTCCATTGTGGTAGAGGAACTTCTTTATTTATTTACTCTTAAATGGAAGGGTTCAAGGAAAACGTACACTATTTTTTACAGCTCTCTCTAACCAAGACACATTCAGCCATGACGGCCGGATACGCCAGCATCAGATCAGAATAAACCAGTGTAAACCAGTATGGAACTTAAATACTGCTAATAAAAAGAGTTGATGTTTTTCCTTATTGGAACCAACAAAATTGCGCCACTATATTATTATGTTTTACTGTCATTGTGGAGAAGAAGAGCAAGAGCAATTCAACACACACACACACACACACACACACACACACACACACACACACACCCCAATGATCACAGGCTGTGTAAGCAATAATCGAAGCTAATGTCCCTCGTCTCCTCTGTATAAACATACTTTGATTATCCGACACGGTCATGTGCCCTACCTCGCAAACAGCTCTGATTTATCGACCAATTCATCAGCCAAAGCTGGGCTGAAAACATTAGGTTAATGACAGTAAAGACCTCCGAATGCGCTGACTTTGACTTCACATCTAGATTTGTCTGGTAGATAGAACATTTATTAAGATAAAAGACTCAGAGGACATTATTCACATCCCAGAACATACCATTCGTTTATTTACTATAAAACGCCCCAACCGTCCTGGTCAATGACTGGCCTTTTAGATGTTTGAGAAATGGTTTTTATAAAATCTTAACATCATGATCACACACCATTTGAAATCTTACATGTGTTCGAAATTTAATTGGAAAATATGGAGGGAAAAAAACTAAATCCTTGCTAAACATAAGGTGGACAACCTATTGGAGACCCTTCACCAGTGGTCAACCCTGTTCCCGAGATCTACCTTCAGCGCCAACCATAAACCCCATAAAGGGTTTTTTTTCCCCGCTGGAGGTGAAACCTGCAGGAAGGTAGATCTCAAGGAAGATCATTCTGTGGATTTTACCCAAAATGCATTACTACTATCAGAATGGGGAAAAATAGCATTAGCAATAAAATCGTTAACATTTAAAAATATATATACTATATATTTTCAAATAGATTTTATACAACCTATGTCTTCTATGCACCAGAAAGCAAAAAAAAAAAATGGAGTTTGTTAATTAGCCAGCTTGGCCTTTAGAAAGCCAGTATGACCCTGTAAATACTTTGGAGGACACGGTACATACAAACATACATACTTCAATTTTGCCACTTCTAAAGAAACTCACAGCTGCTGTACTGTATGTGTAATGAATTAAATGACATTTGTGGTGGCGATTAATAAAGGTGCTAAAATCATGTTTTTGCCACCTCGTGTGCTGTACACAAACATTTCCCAGGGGACACCAGTATTCATTCTCTCTCTTCTCACTTTTTCTTTCTGCTGTTGTTGTGGATGCGACACATTCACCACGATGTTCTCTTGCACGGCGCCTGTCGTAAATAAAACCTGCAGGGTCTTTTGCTAGAGTCGATAGCTCTTTATCCTTTTATCGATGTTTCTGCTGCTTTTCTTTTGGAGTGCGCGGAATAGTGCAGAACAGTATGGTCTTCCTGTGGAGAATGAGACAGATTCAAAGAGAAGATTTTCTGTTTGCTGTAGTCTGGGGACAAAAAAAATGAGAAAGAGCCATTTTGCTAACTGAGGAGAATGTGTGTTTTTTGGGTTTCATGTGCATGCCTGAAAGAACGGGATGGAAGGAGAGAAACTTGGATATTCTGCAGTGTAACTTGTGATAAAACAGATATAATTACTGTCTTGTTGGAAGATACTGATAGCCACCTGCTCTGCTGCTTCCACCCCTCCATCTGTCCGTTCTTTCAGTCACTACCACGGTTTCTCCTTCTGCTCTCATTGGAGCATAGTCTTGAAATGTGTTGGAATGGTCTGCAGAAAAGTGTGTGATCAGTTTATTAAGATCATCTAGCAAGTGAAACATGGCTTAGCGCTTATCCAGTTCATGTCTAAATGATATAAGAAATAAGACCAATCTGTGAGGGTGAGAAACCCAAGTTCTTTATCGAGGTCAGAATTGGGGCTATATGGCCCAAAACTGGGATTGAGGGAATGATAATTTTGTGATTAATACACTGACCTGCACTGGGATGGGAGCAGTATGAATCAAAGTAGATCTTGCGATATTATGGGCATCGAGCAACACCCGGATCGGGGGCGCCATCGAGTGATGCCGGGATAGGGGGCGGCATTGGTAGATTACTCCAAAATGTGGAAGAGTCTTCCACCCTATATTCAGCAGGCTCCAACTCAAGGTTTTTAGATCTTGGTGAATGAAGGGAATCTTCAGTAATTGTCCCAGTGTGTGTAGGCATGATGATGTTATTGGCTATTTGTGTGTAGGCATGTTAATTGTTATTTGCTATTTTTTTCTTACGTTGCTCTTTATTTTTTACCATTTCTGTTTTATTGCCTCTTCTTCTAAATCAATTGTGAAGCACTTTGGGCAACAAAGTTGTTTTTAAATGTGCTATATAAATAAATAAATAAATAAACGTTGAAAGTTTCTCTCCCCATGACCACCATTAGACTAAAAGCCCCTATTACAAGGCACATCTGTTGCAATGACTTTGTTGATACAAACTGGCAATGCTTTAACAAGCATTAGTAGATTCTAAGAGTGAATAAAATCCCTGGGACGTGTAACATGTTTTCTTTTTTCTAGAACATCAAGGCCAGAAACGTAGAGTGAAAGCTACTGCAGGTATAAGCAACCTTAGTTGTACATAATGAAGCAGCTGCTGGGGTTAAGGATATGTGAAGCCTGATTCTGTGAGCCAGACATTTAGGTATGTGGAGAAATAGTAGCATTATGACTCTGAAGTACATTGTCATGAAACTCACTTGCGTCATTTATAACTCATAGAAGATAGTGAATTGCACAAGGATGTGTTATTGAGCTAATGAGTTCAAACACTGAATACACAGTTTCACTGGGAGAGCTTTATTAATACTTAATTCTGTAAAATGTGAGCTGACCTTTCCTGAGTGGCTCATTCAAAAACAAGATGAGATTTCTTACAGGGTTGAAACATTAACCATCATGATGAAGACATGAGTGTCGAGCATGATCGATGCTGGAATTGAGGAAAAATTGATTGATGTTAAGATTTTGAAAGTACTGATACATGCTGTGGTCGGTTGTTTTGATTATGTGTTCATTAAGTATTTTGGAGAGTGTGTTTGGACTCAGAGCTGACCTTTGCTAAAGGTAAATCCAAAAGCCAGTATCAGCATGCTGATATTACGGTAGTATTGAATGGTGTCAGGATAACAGAGGACAGTGTTGATCATTGCTGATCCTGCTGATTGAAGGTGGGATTGAAGCTTGCATTGGTTGGTGTTGGTATTTTTTATATTGATCGAAGCTGAGACTGGGTTGGCAGTATTGGTCAAAGCTGGGGCGGCAGTACTGGTCCACGCTGGGGTGGCAGTATTGGTCGAAGCTGGGGCGGCAGTACTGTCCATGCTGGGGTGGCAGTATTGGTCCACGCTGGGGCGGCAGTATAGGTCCACACTGGGGCGGCAGTATTGGTCGAAACTGGGGCGGCAGTGTTACGTTATTATATATATGTCTGCTTGCGCTATGTGCCATTGGTGTGTCTGCGTCTGTATCCCTTTTTCTCCTCCCCCTTCTCTAGACCCTGCCTACTGCATGCATCTTGTTCCAGCCGGCTCCAGCCTTGTGCGACGGGATTGGTTGCCGGCACGCTGCAGGAAGTGTACTTAAGCCTCCTTAGTCTTCAGCCCAGGGCAGATCATTGCTATTGGGTTGTGTTCGAGAGTAGTGCATTTGCCTGTTTTGACTAAATTGCCTCGTCTATGACTATTTCGCCTGTTCTGACTAATTCGCTTGTGTATGACTATTTCGCCTGTTTTGACTTTGTTTATGCTCTGTCCCATTATGGTTCACATCTGTGTATATATATGTATATAGTATTTTGTTATTTGAGTTCACTAATAGTCACCTTTGTAAACAGTGCACGGTTAGGAGTGGTTAGTAGGAAGTTGGTGCCATTTGAGTTCATTCATCTTTTCTCCTGTTTTGGGTTAGCCAGGGAGTGAGGGAAGATTGTGTATCTTTGTTTTCTTTTCTTGTAGTTTAGTTAGATTTATTTGGTAAAGTTAGAGGGAATTTGTTTATTATTTTGGCCTGGCCGGCTTCTGAAGATTAAGACCACTGTGTGTGAAAAGGAGAATAAACAACCCAAACGCAATCTTGGTCTCGCCAACTTTTTCTTACTTTTTTTTTTGTATGTTGCGGCCCAACCTAGACCGGGTTTATAACAGGCAGTCTTGGTCGAAGCTGGGGCGGCAGTATTGGTCGAAGCTGGGGCGGCAGTATTGGTCCACTCTGGGGCGGCAGTACTGGTCCACAATGGGGCAGCAGTATTGGTCCACGACGGGGCGGCGGTATTGGTCCACGACGGGGCGGCGGTATTGGTCCACGATGGGGCGGCGGTATTGGTCCACGCTGGGGCGGCGGTATTGGTCCACGCTGGGGCTGGGGTGGCAGTATTGGTCCACGCTGGGGCTGGGGCGGCAGTATTGGTCCGCGCTGGGGCTGGGGCGGCAGTATTGGTTGAAGCTGGGACTTGGGCGGCAGTACTGGTCCACACTGGGGTGGCAGTATTGATCGAAGCTGGGACTGGGGCAGCAGTATTGGTCGAAGCTGGGACTGGGGCGGCAGTATTGGTCCACGCTGGGACTGGGGCGGCAGTATTGGTCGAAGGTGGGACTGGGGCGGCAGTATTGGTCGAAGCTGGGACTTTTGCGGCAGTATTTGTCGAAGTTGGGACAGGGGCGGCAGTATTGGTCGAAGCTGGGACTGGGGCAGTAGTATTGATCCACGCTGGGATTGGGGCAGTAGTATTGATCCACGCTGGGATTGGGGCAGTAGTATTGGTCAAAGCTGGGATTGGGGCGGCAGTACTGGTCCACGATTGGGGCGGCAGTATTGGTCCACGACGGGGCGGCAGTATTGGTCCACGATGGGGCTGGGGCGGCAGTATTGGTCCACGATGGGGCAGCAGTATTGGTCCACGCTGGGGCTGGGGCGGCAGTATTGGTCCACGATGGGGCAGCAGTATTGGTCCACGCTAGGGCTGGGGTGGCAGTATTGGTCCACGCTGGGGCTGGGGCGGCAGTATTGGTCCTCGCTGGGGCTGGGGCGGCAATATTGGTCCACACTGGGGCGGCAGTATTGATCGAAGCTGGGACTGGGGCGGCAGTATTGGTCGAAGCTGGGACTGGGGCGGCAGTATTGGTCTACGCTGGGACTGGGGCGGCAGTATTGGTTGAAGCTGGGACTGGGGCGGCAGTATTGGTCGAAGCTGGGACTGGGGCGGCAGTATTGGTCAAAGCTGGGACTGGGCAGTAGTATTGATCAACGCTGAGACTGGGGCAGTAGTATTGATCCACGCTGGGATTGGGGCAGTAGTATTGATCCACACTGGGATTGGGGCAGTAGTATTGGTCGAAGCTGGGACTGGGGAAGAATTATTCATTGTTGGAGGTATTTATTGTCGTGGTTATCAGAGAGGTACTCACAGAACTCAATAAGGCTAATTGGTGTGCCATTTATATACTCATTCTCTCTCTCTCTCTCTGTCCTATAATATACCCATCTTTAACTTTCTCCCTGCATCTATTGTTCTGCAACTGTCTTTCCTTTTCTTTTTGTCATGCCGTTGTTTCTATCCCTGTATAGATCAATAATCTGAACTCCCTCTGTGTGTGTGCATGTACATGTGTGTGAGACATTGAGAGAGAAAGAAAGAGAATAAACAATAAGCATGTGGCCACTAATTGCCAATTACCTGAGAACTACAATATATGCTGTGTTACATTTGCTTTTTGCTCTACCTTGTAATCTACAAAGCAGTTTTTAAAAAAGAAGAGGCTTGTGTACACAGAGAGAGAGAGATGCCAGACTTAGATTGAGTTTGTGCTGCTGCATGCTAATAACTCCACATTTAGACTCTCAGCTTCAAGACTGATCCTTGTCTTAGATCTTCACACAAAACACCCACACAATGTGTGTGTGTGTGTGTGTGTGTGTGTGTGTGTGTGTTTGTGTGTGTGTCTGCATGCGCGAGTGTGTGTGTGTGTGTGTGTCTGCATTAAATTCTGTTGAAGGAGCATTTTATCCCAGCTGAACAGAATCAAAATGCACAGCTGAGAAGCACTTTGTCAAAAATAGTAGACAATCAAAGACTCAGTAGAGTGAGAGAGGAAGAGAAGGACATACAGTATACTTCAGGACAGAGACAGAGAGAAAGACAGAGAGAGAGAGAGAGAGAGAGAGAGAGAGTATTTGTGAGACAGACGCACAGTGTGTGAGGCGGAAACATCTGACTTGAGACTGAGGAAGATTTCCACATGACATGTGACATAGCATAGTACTTATTAGTAATTACACTGTATAACATTTAAATAATTGTGTACATACACACACACATATATATATATATATATATATATATATATATATATATATATACCAC